>PKML01021651.1:102854-141096 GCA_002933935.1 Eutrema yunnanense | reverse complement strand
ATCGTGACTGCATTATCTCCCCGATCACTTGTGTTATCGCTAAGCGGTGGAAGTTTTGCCTATCGTCGACGCAGCATGTTGTAGAGGAGTGAGTCATCTGTGTACAGGAGTTGGATTCAAAACAATCGGACATATGGTTAGGAAGTTATCGCAGTTTTACCAATGCGTGTCTGTCTGGCCGAGAAGCTAAAATTCTCCCCGGGAAAAATCCGACCGACCTCAATCGGCGTGGTCGGTTTTAGCCGGTCGTAGGGCAGGGAGTTCCCGAGAATCCAACCAACCCGGAGAAGCAAAAACCGACCGACCAATAGGAGCAAGGTCGGCTTAATTTCCCCCGGAGGAAATTCGACCTACCCCAATCAGCAAGGTCGGTTTTGATCGGTCTCAAAGATCATGCCAAATGAAGAGCTTCCCATGCCCAGTTTAATCTGATGTCTTCTTGAAACCTGTAGAGGCGTGAATCAGATTTACACAGGAGTTTGAATCATATCATTTGGACCTCTGGATCGGATTTTATGGCCAAGACACTGAAGCATGATCTGCCTGGCCGAGAAGAGATGACATTGTTCAAAGAACCGGTAAAACGAAGTTCTTCCGATCATATTCAGCCTCTCCGGCCTTAATGAAAGTTGTAGAGGGAAGAGTTAGCTGTGCACACAAGCACAAATCATGTCATTTGGACATCAGGCTAGGGAGATCCCTCGAATTTATCGAAGACGCATCCAAGATCCGACCGGGTCAATACCCGGTTTGTTCCGGGTTGACCCGGTTCGCCCATTTTTATTTATAAACCCAAAAACCCTAATTTTCATTTTAAGTTTCCTTTTCTCTAGAGTTGGGTTTTATTCCAAACTCTTTCTAAGATGATTTTGGATGGATCTACATCATTCATGCCACTCTAGTGAAGGATTCTTCAACCTATCTATATATTATGTTTATTTAATCTTTGTTCTTTATCTTTACGTCTCTTTTTCCCTTGTGTTCTATCTTGTTCTTCATATTTAGGCCTTAGGCCCCTTTTTGTTGGATTTTGGATTTTGCTTGATTTTGATTATTGATTCTCGATGCTTATGTTCTTAATCCTTGCTTTCCTTTCTTTCTAAGTGATCCTAGTGCTAGATTGGGCTTGAGAGACTCAATCTAGATCATAGGGAAAATCATGCACACCAAGTGTTTGATGAAATTCCCCTAGGAGCTTAGTAAGAGATACACATTCTTAACCTATGAAAGTAGTTGCTTAAGGTGTTTATTGGTTGATTTGAATGTTGATCTAAATGCTTGCTAATCATTTTATCACAAATGAGAGTTTGATCTTGATTAAGTGATTAGCAAAGTGATTAGTGCCTTGAGAGAGGATTAGTCATAATTAGTGATCTTAACCTAAGGATTAGCATTGATTGTGTGTTAGGCATCGTTAGTCAATTGTCTTGATGATTATATGATGATGATTTAGGTTGATCTTTGTTAGGTCCTTCACTTAGGTTGGTTCTCAATGCTAGATTTGATGAGATAAACCAAGGTCTAGAACTACACCTAGATTAGGTCGTTCTAGTTGGCGTGACAAACCAATATAGAGCTACACCCTAGGATTTTTGATCTCGTCCCATGCATTAGGGAGAGATTCGAGTAAACGGTGTTAGTGCTAGATTAGATTTATTCATTCGAGTCTTGAACTTAGGCATTTCACTCCTAGCCGGAGTTTAAATGAATTGCTTGAAACGAATCTTTTGTGAGCTTTTTGTGCCTAGCCAACGATAGTTGATGTTTAGGGTGATTAGTGAACTAAGTGGGATTGGAGGTCAATGCTTGTTAATCACCCTATCACAAACGACGGTTTGTTCTTGATTTGGTGATTAACAAAGTGATTAGTGGTACGACGGTGGATTAGACAAAATTATGAATCCCATGTTCTAGGATAGTGTTCAATGCAGTCTTGAATCGCCTGCCTCCGTTGACATCATCGGTGTGCTCTAGAAAACATAGGCTTCCTTCATTTGCAGATTTAAGGAGTGCAAGGTAGGCAGGTACCAGCGCGTAACTTCCAGCCATCGACCCTAAGGAATTCTCCATTGCAATCTCCCGTGCCCTCCAAGCTTTCCAGTACGAGACATTCACATGGAAATTGTCTAACAGAATCTTCTGTATTGCAGCTGCATCAGGTCCCTTCTTAATCCCAACAAATCGTGACTGCATTATCTCCCCGATCACTTGTGTTATCGCTAAGCGGTGGAAGTTTCGCCTATCGTCGACGCAGCATGTGTGCTCAAGTGCGGCCTGCCGTAGCTGAAAGTTCCCAGACTCATCTATCATTATTGCATATACACGCCAAGGGCATGCCCTGGATATGCACTTTAAAACCATGAACGTTGGTGTAGAGCGGGAAGTGCGGAAGTGAAACTTCCTATGGATGGCATGAATGGCAATCTTGATTTTGCAGTCCACTTTGGATTTGAATACTCGCCCAACAAATAAGTTGTCCCCTTCGTATGGTATGTCGGCCAAAGCCGAATCCACAGCTGCATTATTGAATTGTTGTTATTAGTGGGCAATACTGTGTATATTATAGATAGTCTATTTGTTGAATATGTATGAACTATACACTAGCATATTACGTAGTCTGTTGTATGCTGCCGACTCGTACGGCTATTCCATATCAGTAGTCAACAACTATCCAATAACTTATCAATTATAAAATTATTTGCCATATACATCGCTTATCAATCGAGTGCATACTATATGTGATGTGTATAGTACGTCTACACATTAGTATTAATAATAGTCTCGTTATTTAAAATGCAAATCCATATGCCATGACGTAGTTTGAGTAGTATGGGTGATACCAGTGATCGATACCAACACATCAAGGTCGTGGATGGGAAATGTGTTTCATTTGCTATGGACACAACCACCTATTTATAATAGCCTGACTATTTTAGGAAATATACATATGTAGTATACGTTTAATAGATTACCTCCTGGTCGGTAATCGTTATATACTGGAGGAGCATCTCGTCCAAACAGTGCTGGTGTATCACTCCCATCCGTCAGAATATGGTGCAAGGCCTCAGCAAAACGTCCCCAATTAATGTTCGACCCTGTTGGGTGATCGACATCTTCCCCCGAGTCCGAACCATCGCCTGCGTCCTCTTCATCGGAATCCCCCTTCTGTGTATCAAACAACAGCTTCCTCCGCACACTGTTACTTCCTTCACATTGTGCAGGTAAATCTTCTGTAAGCACAAGAACTAACCCCGCATTGCCATCGTCTGATTCACTGTCAGAATCCATGTCTCTCAACGGCATTTTTCCTTTCCCTTTGGAGGCAATTGGAATTGGTGGACTAACCAGGCGAATAACATCATCTGGCTCTTGAATATAAATTCCATTCGTCCTGCGCCGTGTAGACATACTATTTGATTTGCCACGTTTGGTTACAGTTTGCTGTGTGGAAATGATCTGGTCATCCATTGCTGGAACGGTTAATGGTGTGTCAGACATGGCAAATTCGTGCCAATCATCTTCCGTATCAGACCCATCTCCAGGACACTTCCACTCTGGATGAGGCATTTTTCTTTTGCGTGCAGAATCATTCAATCCTTTTTGATGTGTGACAACAGATACAAAGAGGTTAACCTCTTCTATTTTCCTTCGCATTTGGATAAAAACTTCAACTTCATCGTTATCTGTGATATATTGCGGTGCGGATCCATCTCCATCGTCTATTGATAGCCACAGCGGATACTGATAGGACAGTTTGATTGTTATGTTTGGAGCTACTAGTTTCAGTTTCCCTTTAACCTTTCCCAGCAAGTCTTCCAAAGACATTCCTCCCCGCAACCGAATAAACCTATCTCCTTCCACGGTTTCGGGTTCGAAACTCCAAGCCATATCACTTTCTCTATTCCAGGTCCCAATCATGAGTAGGACATTATCTTGTGAAGAAAGAGCCTGTCAAGCAAGTTATAAAACATAAGCCCAACATATACATAAACGCAAATGGTATAGAAATTTTATGAAGCTCCCCGATAGTAGATCTATAGAGTTAACCTCTACATCGTAACAATACTATGTAGGAAGATCCACATAGACAGACGAACTCAGTAACTAGTAATAAATGGAAATTTATGATTTTAATCTTAGGTTTCTTACCTGATCTAGTCTGTTATTTGCCATAAATCCACCGCCTTCATCTCCTTCTTCCATCTTTCCTGGTTTTTTTCCGACAGAAATCAGAAGCTTTGGTAATGGTAAGTAAACATTTATTGCCTTTACCTTTCATTTTCGGCCACACATTTACTTGGCGGGAACATGGTATTTCAGAAATTAAATAAAATTTCTGTGTTATGTTAGTGATTAGATTGACTACTCTGACACTAGAAAAAGCCTACCTCCATAAACGCTGTATACGCACGTTTCTCTCTCTCCCACGAAGGCAACATATGCTTATTCACCAGGGTATAATGGTCATAAATGAATCTCAATGGTTACGTGCTTAATTTAGACAAAAGGTTGGCTATTTTCTTAACTAAATATCAGAAATTGGTTATACAGCCAATTGTCCATATTATCAAAGCGAACAAGATAAAATAAAATAAAAACAAGGGCTAATTGTTTTTTCCCAATAACATAGATACTACAATACATCAGATAAATGGAAACACTTATGAATCTAACCTCTAAGGCATTCTTGTAATAAAGTAGAGCTATGTGATTTCAGAACATATGTCGTCTCCCGTAAATTTAAAAGCAAATCATTCAAACACAAAACAATCTCGTTAAGAAGAACCAAAACAAAAACTTCTTATCAAATTATAAACCCAAAAGATATCCAATGGTAGAAATTGGAAAACTTTAACGAGAAAAGTTGAATTGTTTCCAACCAGAGGTTTTAGATTCAAACTCTAGAGCCAAAAATGGGTCAAATCAATATCTTCGTGTTAATTCATGAAGAAAAATGAGTGTTTCAAAATTCTCCCCTAAAAACAAAGGCATTAAAACTAAAATTCTAAAGCTAACACTGTAGCCAAGACAGAGAAGGAAGGTGAAAGATGATAAAGCTCACCAATCCAATTCGTCTGCAGAGGACTTCTTATATTTTTTCCTCCTCCGAGGTTTTTTGTTTGCTCCTTCGAACAAAAATGGAAGAAACAACAAAATTTGTTGGAATTTTTTTGAAATTAGTCAAGAACAATCTAAATTCGGAGTAATAATAGAAATATTTGGTAGAGATTAGTATAAAAACAAAATCATTCTCAACCTGGCTTCTTCGTGGGCGATCGACGGTGAAAGTGAACGGCGGCAAAGTGATGAGTAGTCAAGATCTGCAAACGACGAGATGTACAAGTAAGATGCGAAATCAGATAATTTCCAACAATAAAGAGTTCACGACACATTCAATTTCCGACGAACTCAACAAAATCCGGCCATTTCGCATGGGATAATTCTAGAGCGACGAAAACCTTTGTGATTTCTGATTTTTTATAGTAGATTTCATTAAGGGTAAAACGGTCAAAACACCTATTAAATGATGGTAGTTTTGAATAAAATTTTAGCTGATTGTATTTTTGTAAATGAGAGTGTTGAAAGTTGTATTTTTAAAAATTTCTCAATATTTTTTCTTTTTGTCTATTAATAAATTTACAGTTCAAAACAAAAAAAAAACTAATAATAATAATTACTTACGGCACAAAATTTAGGACCACCTCAAAGGCTCAAACCTTTACAAAATATCTTAGAAAGTAGGGCAGTCAAGCGGGTGGGACCCGCCCTGCTGTCGCTGCAAGTTTTTTTTTGCCTGCGAAAACCCGACCCGCTAAACCCCGCTAATGTCCACAGTCCCCGCGGATAACCCGCAACTGTTCACGGTAAAAAAAACTGTTTCACGGTAATTTTAAATGTTTATCTGGGTAATTTTTTTTTTTTTTTAACGTTAGAATATAAAAAATATATATATATATACTTTGCGGGTACCCGCAAACCCCGCGGGAGAAATTTTACCAACCCGCACCCGCCACGCCAATTGAAGCGGTCCGCCCGCACCCACCCCGCTTCTCAACGGTTTGAAATTTTCTGAGCCGCATCTGACCCACGGAGGGTCAAATGGGGAGGGGCCCGCGGGTTTGGACTCAAATTGAGAGGCCTATTAGAAAGCGTGCTTACGGAAAATTAAAGATTTTTTTTGAAATCTCAATATAATTTTCTTGGAACATACCAATTTATTATTTACATTTTCGTGAAACAGAATGAAAAAAAAATATTGGATAATATCCTCTAATGCCTTTTAGATTTCGGGAGTGAAAGTAAATTCCTAGAGTAATTAGAGGGGAGAACAGAAAAAAAAAACAACGGTAAAAAGCTAAATGTCATTAACTTCGTCTCCGAATACTATAGCCAAACCGAGGGCGAAACTGAGGGCCATGGACACCGTTGTATGGCTCGATCACATAGTCCCCAACTATCCTAGCCCCGGGTGTTGACGACATGACAGTGCTAATTACATCACTCCTCTCCCTCTCAGCTTCAAGCTTTTTCCACTTCTCCTCCAGCATAGGGTCTATGGCCCTTGGTTTGACTCTTGGGTGAACCGCCTTAACATGTTTCTTGAGCTCTCTATAACTTCCGAAAAACGAACAGTTTTCTTTCATGCATGCCCTTTTTTTAGAATTCAGATACTTCCGTGCATCTTTCACAATAGTCCAACCTTTCACCTCACCCCTACAAAGCGGGCACACCAGCTCTTGTGGTTTGTCGCTTTTCTTATCCTTTGCATACGCGTTTTTGTACTGCTCTAGACAATTGGAGAACCGGTTTCCCGTGGCACACATGTGAGGACGACATCCTTTGTGGTAAGATGAGCAAAGAAGGACGACTGAGTGGTGAGGGATCTCAAGACATACAGGGCATGTTACACCCTTCCAAGCTTTTCCTTTCAGAGCCTTCCTATGTCGCTTCTCCTGGTTTCCTTTGCTAATAGCCTTTTCAATTTTGTTACAAGCCAACGGGCTGTCTCGAGACCGATAATGGACTCCATCTGCATTAACTGTCCCCATCTGACAACATAAGAGATTATCAGATATATTACCTTATTAATAAATGGAATTGAGAATACACTTCACAAGACTCTTCCCGAGATATCAACAATCCTATACAAAATTACAACTGACAAACATAGAACACACATCAACTACAGAGTTAATGTTTCTGACATGATTCAATGAATCTGCTGGACTCAGAGGTTATCGTGCCGAATCTGCATATTTCTCACATCCTGAGCTAAAGAGACAGTACTAAAATGGAGGCTAAGAGTTTCACATCTCTGATCATGATCCAAGAACTACTAATTCGAAGGTTAAAACCTCAGACTGTAATGATTATAACACAACAAGCAGAAACTAATACAAGACAATAACGTAAGTTGACGACGTTTTAAGAAGGGCAAGAATGCTTCTACTCCAAAAAATCAAAATAGAGAGCTTTATCAATTCAGATGGGATAAGCCCAAGAGAACACATTTGGACCCCAACGAAGGAACACGGTTCTACACGATCCTTTCGTAAGTGAAGCATCCTTACCTTTCCCTACACACCATCCTACCCAAACCCACCCCATCTTAATGCCATGATATGCCAGCAGAGCTTTGATACGTTCCATAGACCTGAGTAAAAAGTGAAGAAGCGTATTGGCACGTGTGAAGGAATAAAGAAGACTTGTGTAACTCTCTTTACTCATTAGTGTTAGTATAAATACAGAGGGAGAGAGAGAATAGAGTTTTATGTTTTGTTGTGGATTGTTTAACAAACTATATGCGTTTGTTATCGGAGATCAAGATCTGGAGTAATGTGCTCAGATCTGTTCATGACAATGTATCGTTGAAGATAAGCTCAATAAGGGAGTTTAACACATTAAAGCTTATCAATTGGTGCGGTGAGCGTGGATCGAACACGCGACCTTATTGAGCATATCTTCAACGATACATTGTCATGAACCCTAAATCAGATCTGAGCACATCATTTCAGATCTTGATCTCTGATAACAAACGCATATAGTTTGTTAAACAATATACAACAAAGCATAAAACTCTATTCTTTCTCTCCCGTTATATTTATACTAACAGTAACGAGTAAAGAGAGTTACACAAGTCTTCTTTATTCCTTCACACGTGCCAATACGCTTCTTCACTTTCTACTCAGCTCTATGGAACGTATCAAGCTTTATCGGCGGGTAACCAACCACAAATTTCAAGGTTCTCGCCGACAGGATTGGCTCAAACTCTACAGGATTCTCCTGCTCATGAACTTTAAACAGAACAAGATTTGGATAACACCAACGTAACACCAGAAATACGAAACAGAAAAGATATCCACTAACTTCGGCTTCTTGGAACAAACAAGATTACTAAACAATGATGCTACTAGTTAATCCAAAGTGACTGTAGTTTCAATACTGAACTCTTAGCTAATCAAAAGTTTTCTTCTCCCATTCGAAGATAAATTTGATCTTCAGGATCGATATTATTTCAACTTCAACAGTATGTATTCTTAATCCAGAAGCATTGTTCAAACTGAACAGTAAGTAGAAACATGAACCGTAGCACGAAAGAAACCAAGTGCTACAAAAGTTTGATCGAAAAATTGCAAAACAGTATCATAATGATGCAACAGAAATGAAATAAAAGGCAAGAAGTCGAAATCTTGTGAATGTATAACCACAAAGCAAAACCGATAAGACCAGGATACCCAAAAACTCAAATCGTGAGGGATTTGTATAACGGTGATAAAGAAAGTCTCAGAGCAAAGATCGAGACAAGGAAAAGATGATAAAAGCTAATAAGAACAGTTACGGATTCACTAGACACAGATCGAGATCATACGAGATCGAACGGTTAGAAATCGAGCAACCCGGAGAATCGGAAGCGACAGAATCCGGCGGATGAGGGGTTGTTTGGTATCGGGGATAGCAGAGGAGACGCCCTAAGCGGCGGTTACAACGGCGGCGTAGAGTAAAATCTGACGCTGAGAGATTTGAATGTTTGTTCGGTGATATTTGAGATGTTATAGGCCCATTTCATATTTCTCTGGGCCTGTAGGCGCGATCCTTGGGTTTCTTACATTTTTAATTTTTTTTAACATCTGCAAATTTCATTGATATCACGAGAGAAGAACAAAGAGTTATGATTTTCATGGAGGATTTGTACAACAAGGTAGTGAGGAACATAAAATAGAGATACAAAAGGAACACTTGAAGTAAGAGTTTCTCTTGGTAATCTATATGAAGCCTTGTTACACAACCTTGGCGATAATTGGAAATGAGCTGAAGTGAATTTTGACCTTCAAAACCTTACCTCTCTAACCCAATTATGGACTTTAAAGTTGTGCAATTCTCCATTAATCAATTTGCAGACAGTTTGATTACCACCTTCGAAGATTACATTGCGGAATCCACGGATCCAAGCATGCTGCATTGCCAGTAAAAGTGCTTGTAATTCTACCTCCAACGCCTTTTTGTTGTTGTATGAATGTAATGTTAAATTAATTCAAGAAAAAATCGTTTTTTACATCAAGTGTCTCTTTACTTTTATTTTTTGAAAGTAATTAGAATTAAAGCTATATGACTTTAGGTCATAGACCCAAACCAAACTTGGAGCCATGCCTCGTAGCGTTTGTCTCCCATGGCTCGAATGGATAGTAGATGATTTCGCACTTGTTTGTCAATGAGTTTGATAAGGCGAGTTGCGGGTCTCAAATCTTCGCCATGTTTCCTTCCATTTCGTTCTCTCCATACGCTGTGAATTGCTACTTAGAAAGCATATCATATTATAAATGTTTTTACCCGGTCATAGTTGTTGTTAGAGATAGAGTCGATGATGGTGTGCCAATCGACGGAGAAGTTCTCTCTAAAGAGATTTGTTGTGAGTGCTGTCCAGATTTCCGATGAATACGTACATGAGAAAAACAAGTGGTCTCTTGTCTCCATGTGGTTGCAACACAATACACATGTAGACGTTGCTCCCACATTCCAATTGACCATACGATCTCCCGTCGATAAGCGATTATGCATCGCGTGTGCGAACCATACTCCCTTGTGCCAGACTACCTTATTTTATGTGGCTCGAGTGTTGTTCCAAGTATCCTTTATTGAGAAAGATGGCTTGAAAACATCCCCTTTGCCTTTCCATAAGACCACGTCTCCACCATCTCCATTGCTACTTTAATGATGCAAGGTTAAAGCCTCTTCTATCGTGTTTAGCTCATTCACTCGGTGGTGTCTCCTTTGTCGTCGAGTGCTCCAAGATTATGCCACCGTAGCATTTTTGCTGATCCACATGTCAATGATACCTCTCAACCCAGTAACATCCATCAAACAACCAAGACTTGACCATTTGCCGTACCAAAAAGATGTAGAACGCCTTCGAACCTCCACTTTGCAGAATTTTTTTGCCACGTCTATGTATTTCAATAGCTTTTTCTAAATCCATGATCACAAGCTAGAATTTTCCCGGATAGACCAAAAAGATTCATGTTTGATCAAGTACATATTCACCCATATAACCCACAAAGACGGCGTATGAGATATTAATCTTCAAATCAGCTTTAAACAACAAACGTCATTTGCCTCCTTTAGCGATCTCAAACCCAAACCTCCTTCTTGTTTCGGTCCACATACTTCTTCCCAGGCTATTTTTGTTTTCCGTGGATTGAGATCTGGTCCCGACCATAAGAACGCCGAGCACATTTTGTCGATTTCGCATATACATTCTCTCGGAAATCAGAAAGCCGCCAGCCAAAATTTTGAGATACTCCATAACACTGAACTAGTCAGATTTAATCTGCATGGGAAAGAGAGGAATCGAGAAGTCCATGAACCAATTCGATTTCGGATCTGCTCGAGCAACGGTAAACAGTTTGCTGATGACAGTCGCTTAGTGACTAGAGGAAGTCCCAAGTATCTCACTGGGAGCTGACCCGATTCGAAGGGGGATCTAGAGACCATCTCTTTATGAACAATTTATGTGATGCCAACTGAATACAATGTTGACTTCTCCATACTTATCTTCAAGCCTGAAATTTTTTGCGAAGTCATCAAAAACCTTAATAATTCCTTCAACCATCCTGATTTTACCATCCGAGAGAATCATGAGATCATCAGTGAAACTCAGATGAGTTAAACCGATATTTTTGCAGCGAGGATGATACCCGAACTGTCGTGCACTAGCTGCCTTACCTAGCATTTTTGAGAGAACATCCATGTTGATAACAAAGAGATAAGGCGATAGAGAACATCCCTGCCGTATACCTCTTTCGCTATTGAAATAACCAGCTAGTTCACCGTTGACCTGAATGGAGAAAGAGGCTGTGGTAACACACAAGGAAATCCAGTGGATAAAACTTGGAGGAAAGTTCATTGCCATAAGAGTGTTGAGAAGAAACAACCATTAGACTGAGTCGAAAGCTTTTGAAATATCAATTTTTATTGCACATCGAGCTGAGATCATATCCTTGTGGTAGTCTTTTACCAACTCTGTCGCTAACAGTAGATTCTCGATCAATAATCTGTCTTTCACAAAAGCAAATTGATTTCCCGCGATGAATTTTGGAAGAACCCCTTTCAACCTATTAGCAATGATTTTTGATATTACTTTGTAGATCACATTGTAGGAAGAAATAGGCCTATAGTCCTTCATCTCATTCGCCTTTGTCTTCTTTGGAATAAGTACAGAATTGTAGAGTTGATGCCTTTTGGTAAAAAAAACCTTGACAAAAAACGATTGGATCGCAATGGTGAATTCCTCTCCAATGATATCCCATGTAGCTTCATAAAACTCGGATGTGTAACCATCTGGTCCGGACGACTTATCGTTTGGCATTGAAAAAATAACTCTCTTAATCTCCTCCGCAGAGACTGCTTTTAGTAACATCTCCTTATCCTCTTCACAACAGCGATAAGGTAATAACTCTTGAAGATTATCAACCGAAATCCCTTCGAATTATGCCGGTGAGAGCTGCAAAAATTCTCTTAAATTCTATTTGCCTCAGTTTTAATATCTTCTTCTGTCGTTACCACCCTCCCATCTTGACATTGAATTTCACGTATCGAGTTTCTCGCTTCTCTTGTTGCAACCGCGTGGTGATAAGTTTTGTTGTTTTTATCCCGTATCTTCAGCCAATGCAATTTCGATTTCTGCTCCAAACACGATCCCAGATCCCATCGTTTATACGCTGCATTCTAGGCTTCCATTGATTGATCAGTCGGTTATTGAGATTATCCTCATGTTTCTCGCAAATATCTGAATACGCTTCTTTCGCCTTCTTGACCAGGTTTCCCATTCGATTTTTAGCCAGGTTCCTTATCGCTGGTTTCAAAGACTTCAATTTCTTTGAAAACCGGAATAATGAAGCTGTGGATAGAAATATGGGCTCCGGTTCTTTCCAGAAATTATGTACTAGCGGCTTGAAATCCTCCAAAATTGCAGTAGCATTAACAAACTTGAAAGGTTTGAGTTTACTTACAGTTTCAGCTTCGATATTAAGATGAATTCGACTTCTTAAATGGTCAGAGCATCCACCGGCTTCAAATACATTGTACAATTGGGGAAAAATTAGAAGCCATATATCGTTGACAAGTACCCGATCCAACTTCTTCGAAATCATGTCCGATTCTCTTTTATTACACCAGGTGAACAACAGGCCGTGAGAAGCCATGTCCGAGAGAGAACAATAGTTCACCAAAGCTTGGAAATCTCGCATTCCCGAAGTAATATTTGGGGCAATCTCCAAGTTTGAATGTTCCTCCAAATCCAAAATCTCGTTAAAATCTCCAAACAACATCCATGGTTTATTTAGAATATTGGGAGAGTCGTGGTGCTATCTTAAGTCTCTCCATAATTCTTTTCGTTCTTCTGCAAAATTCGAGGCATAGATGAAAGAACAAAAAAATTCATCTTCCCGATCTTCCAACTTAACCGAGCATGTTATTAGTTAACCACTCTTGTAGAAAGGAGTGAGCCGCACATTATTTCTCCAAACCACCCAAATACAATCAAGACGGTTATATTCGTAGTTTGTTAAAACCGACCAATCTTTGAAAAAATTATTTCCACCTTTGGAGCTTTTCCCTTCCTTACTCTCGTCTCTATCAAACATCCAAACTGAAACTTTACATCCTTCACCCAACTCTTTATTACAGAATGTTTTATTGATTTGTTTAAGCCGCAAACATTCCAAAAAAAACCCGACATAATTAATTCTTCTTACTCTGAGCTCATTTACTCGAATTGCCAGGATTCTTCTCCTTAGCATCTTGATTGACATCGCCAGAGGATCGAATCGATGCTTTCGAAGCCCAAGGGAGTGGTGGACGAGCCCCTGCTTCATCTTGCTTACCCTTCGTTGTCAATTTTTCTCCTGGATTTTCAATTCTCTTTCTTCTAAATCATATTTCGTGTCCCTCTCAATCTCCACTCTTTCATCGACATCTTTTCGTGTCCCATTTGTCTTTCCTTCCTCCTCCATTTCTTTACCATTCTGATCATCAGTCAATAACTCTCCCTCCTCCTCAGCGTTAACTGTGTCGTCCAACACTGCAAATTGAGAATGGGTTAAGAGATTAACGTGACCAAATTCCAGATTTTTATTTCTCTTCCCCGAGTTACGACTCGCTTTCCCCGGAGAGACTTCAAGCCAAACTTCCTCTGCTTGCGATGTATTATTATTAATATCTTCCACCAAGTTTGTTCTCCCCTCTTCATTCTCCTTCAGAGACAGTGGGATCAAATCCGCAGCAACTTTAGTGGCTGAGCTTTCTGCCACATTTTCTAGAAATGTTGTTTGGATTACCACTTGCTCTGTTTTCTTTTTTTGACCCATCTTCGACAACACCCTCTTTGGCTGGCGATCCCGAGTTCATAACATATACTTTGAGATATCCCCATTTCCCACAAGTAGAACACTTAGGAGGAAGCCATGGATACTAGAATTCCACGTCTGCTTCAAGACCTGCTTTAAATTGGAAATTTAGAACTCAAGGGAGCTCCTAAGTCAAATCTGCCTTAACAAACACCTTCGCAAACTCTAAGTTAGTGCACGCTGCCGTTTCCAGGTGGAGACGAATTGGTGTACCAACTGCACTTGTTACAAAACTGAGACCTTTCCATGAGAATATAGTTGGTGGAACTTTTTTTAGATGAACCCAAATTAGAACCGACTTTACCTCTGGCTATGCATCTTCTGTGATCATAGACCATTTGGATACCACTATTGGAATTTCATATATGTTCCACATACCTCTGCGTAAAACGAGATTAATGGATCTTAACGATCTGATACCATGTATAAAATGATGCGTAAGTATAAGAGAATAGAAGAGAGAGTCGTAGAGAATATAGAGAATAAGAGTGAACAGAAAGAATATGTATATTCACTTAATCCGAATGTACAAGGTTGTGTGAGTCGAAACTCGCACAATCGATTTTTGTAAAAGACTTAAGGGAACATAAGTTTCTAGGGAAGAACACAATTATAGATCCAAAGATGGTTTTCTTATTATTTTTGTTTGTAAGCATTTTAGTACAAGAGTGATATTGCTAAGTGTTTATGTTAGGGTTTTTCGATGTCCATGTTACAAGTGATTATGATGATTATTTATACAAGCCTGCATCAGCGAGAATCTCGGAAGAAAAAGGAATATTTCATTATTACTTTCTGCTCCCGCCAACTAGGGAAATTGGTGACCTAGGCCTTTAGTTTGGCCCACAAAAGTTGGTGAGTAATCTGTATCTCGGCCCATAAGCCTTCTTCTCGGCCCATTTGCAATCTGATGAGCTCAACCTTACCGATGTCCATCTTACAAGTGATTATGATGACTATTTATATAAGTTTGCATCAGCGAGAATCTCGGAAGAAAAAGGAATATTTCATTTTTACTTCGTGTTGCCGCCGACTAGGGAAATTGATAAACTGGGCTTTTAGTTCGGCCCACAAGACTTGGCGAGTAATATGTATCTCGGCCCCTAAGCCTTCTTCTTGGCCCATTTGCAATTTGATGAGCTCAACATTTCCTTTCGGGGTGAACCGATCCGTTTCGGTCTGGTCTCGGTTCGGTCGGACAGAATCACTATCTATGACCTCGGCTGTGCTCAAAGCTGCTTCGCCGAGATGAGGCATTCGAGGCACGCTGTTCCGAAAGTTGTACCACGGCTCAGACTTCTCTTGTTCCCTCGGGTCGGCATTCCTTGTCTTAATTCGTTAATCTCGAGCGGATGAAATCCAACCCAAACAGTTTGCCCCCAGATCATCAGACTCGAGAGTGATTGTGACGAGGTGAAGTTTTTTTGGTAACGAGATTAACCGCCGAACCGTAATAACACCGAGTTGATTGCTAAGGTTTGTCGTTGAGGCGAGGCGAAGGATTTCTTTGTTGAGGTCGAGCTGTTTCTGGACCGTGGTGATGAGAATAGAATTTTGAACTGCTCTTTTGCCTCGGCATATCTCGGGATATACTGATCTTGTATCGGGTTTCTTGTGCTTGTCGATGTATGTACATGTGTTCGTGCATTCTTCCTTGAATACCTTGGGAATCGCAAGCGTTTCTATTCATTACCGAGGTCACGTGCACCCACGCGCCAAATTGCTTATAAATAGCGAGATGTCCTCCTCATTCCCTTTATTCTTCGCTTTCGTCAATCTTCCGAAAAACAAGTAGCTCTCTCCTCTCTCTTTTCTTCTACTCCTATTTATTTTTCCGATTAGGATTTTCTGATTATCCGCCGCACCGTTTAGTTTGTTCAATCCAAAGCACGGCGATCCTTTGAATTTACTGATCTATCATCACACTTTCCGATTCATCCTCGTTGATCCAAAGTTAATCAATCATTCAAGAAGTGCGATGCATGGTCCTACTGCTTCAAAAGGTTCAACTAATTCAAGAGATTCTTATGTTCGGCTCAGTCGCGACTCCAAGAGTGGTGACGAGGTGGATAAATCTTCTGAGGCGGTTGATAGATGGATTTTTACTAATCAATTACTCAAATCCCACTCATGTCATTGTGGTATTTAAGATATCGAACTAAAGAGGCTAAGATTGAAACACTAAGAATACATGAATCTTCTTGAGCTAGAGCAAATGGTTTTGGTTTTTATATTTTGAATCAAGAAAATGAAATGCAAGAAAGAAAACAAAGATAAAAAGTTGGAAAATGAATCAACCATGAAGAAGATGATTAATGAACAAACAATGATTATAAAGATTGAATTAAACACTATCCTAGAACATGGAATTCCCAATTATGACTAATCCACTCCCGTGGCACTAATCACTTTGTTAATCACCAAATCAAGAACAAACTCCCGTTTGTGATAAGATGATTAACAAGCTTTAATCTCCAATTCCACTTAGCTCACTAATCACCCTAGACATCAACTCTCGTTGGCTAGGCAAGAAAAGCTCACAAAAGGTTTGGTTCAAGCATTTCATCGAACACCTATCGGGCGTGAAATGCTTAAGCTCTAGTTTTGATCTCTCAACCCAAAACTAGCTTTAAGATCAACCTAAGTGAAGGATCTAACAAGATGCAACCTAAATCATCATCATCTAATCACCAAGATAATTAACAAATGATGCAAATGCACTCAATCATTGCTATTCCTTAGGCATGAGATCCATAATCTTGATTAATCCTATGTCTAGGCACTAATCACTTCACTAATCATTAATCCCATTAGCAAAATGGTCATTTGTGGAACAACAATTAGCAAGCATCAAGATTTGTAACAAGATCAACCAAAAGAGTGCCTTAGACAACTAATTCCTTAGGCTAAGAACACAAATCCCTTAAATAATTGATCTTGGCATTTCATCGAACACCTTGTGTGCATGAAATTCCTAAGGTCTAAATCCACTTTTTCAAGCTAGATTTAGCATTAAACACATTAAGCAAAGAAGGAATGCAAAGACCTAATACATAAGCATCACAAATCAATCATCAAGCCATCAAAAATCAAGCAAACCTAAGATCCAACAAAAAGGGGCCTAAGGCCTAAATATGAAGAACATAAAAGAAGAAGAAATAAAGGTAAAGAAGATGCATTAATATAAAGATAAGGGTGAAGAAATCTTCTCTAGAGTGGCATTTGTATGAAGAACAATCAAAATTCCTCTCAAAATCATAAGAAGAGTTTGGGATAAACCCAACTCTAGAAAGAAGATAACTTAAAATGAAAATTAGGGTTTTTGGGTTTATAAATGAAAATGGGCGAACCGGGTCAACCCGGAACAAACCGGGTATTGACCCGGTCGGATCTTGGATGCGTCTTCGATAAATTCAAGACATCTCCCTAGCCTGATGTCCAAATGACATGAATTTTACTTGTGTGCACAGCTAACTCATCCCTCTACAACTTTGATGAATCCCGGAGAGGCTGATTATGATCGGAAGAACTTCGTTTTACCGGTTCTTTGGACGATGTCATCTCTTCTCGGCTGGGCAGATCATGCTTCAGTGTCGTGGCCATAAAATCCGATCTAGAGGTCCAAATGATATGATTCAAACTCCTGTGTAAATCTGATTCCATCATCTACAAGTTTTATGAAGACGTCAGATTAAACTGGTCATGGGAAGCTCTTCATTTGGCCTGATCTTTGAGACCGACCAAAACCGACCTTGCTGATTGGGGTAGGTCGGATTTCCTCCGGGGGAAATTAAGCCGACCTTGCTCATTTTGGTCGGTCGGTTTTTGCTTCTCCGGGTCGGTCGGATTCTCGGGAACTCCCTGCCCTACGACCGGCTAAAACCGACCACGCCGATTGAGGTCGGTCGGATTTTTCCCGGGGAGAATTTTAGCTTCTCGGCCAGACGGACATGCTTTGGTAAACCTGCGATAACTTCCTAATCTGATGTCCGAATGACCTGATTCGAATTTCCCTGGACAGCTGACTCGTCTCTATACAATCTTCTTGAAGAGTACAAGAGCTGGATCAAATCAGAATGCCTTCGTCTGATCGGTTCTTTGAGACGTTCCGGATGGTTCCTCTCTAGTCTTTAGGCACCAAATCTCCAAACTCCACCAAGTGTCTCCAAACACCTAGTAAACTCCTCAAAAACATGTCAAAGACTCACTAGGACCTAATGCAGCTCCTAATACTCTAAATGGGACAAAACAAGTATGAAATGCCATGAGGATCCAAGAGAATGACCTAAAATCTATATGAAATGCATGCTAAATACATGTAGAATATGCACATATCAGCGGTCTTCCCAGTGACTACGTCTTTCGATCCCAATGCTGGCAGGTTACCCGAGAGAATGCACCCACCCAAGAAGAACTTGTCGGCGGATCTACTATAATTTGCTGAAGACTTGGAGCGCATGATGTCGGGTCAGCAGGCAGGTCCGTCGAGAGAGCGAGCCGCACCGAGATCCAAACGTCAAAAAAAAGGAAGTCGTTATTCCTGGTTCGACTCTTTACACAGAGGGGACCCTTGCCGAGTTGAGGCGACGCTTTGAAATATCCGAGGAGGTTGAATTCGTCCTACCTGGTCCATCTGATCGACCTAATAACCCTCCTTCAGACTGTTTCACCACCTACGAGAGCTTCTTCCCTATGTTGTTCTTGTAGTTTCATGTTTCAAAACTTGTTATACGATACCTTTGGAGACACGGGGTCGCTCTGGGCCAAGTCACGCCTCGGGGGCTTCGTCATTTGATAGGAATCCTAGTCAGATGCGCCGAATGTGGTGTCGAGATTAATGTCAAATAACTTCATAATCTCTTAGAGATCCGAAGAGTCCCTAACTCGGAGAAAGACTATATTTCCAATAAGGTCGATTTTAGAATCATCCGACGTTTCACGAGCAAAGATAACGACTGGGAGAGCCTCTTTTCTTTGTTTGGATTTCCGAGGCCTCTGTTGATAGGGACTACCTCCCAGTATTCATGACGAGCTGGGGATCGCTTAGTAGTTTTCCGGTACATTCGTGGTTCGATTTGTTGCGTGCTGCTTTTAATTGACTGCGTGCTTTCATTTTTGTAGTTCGTGACGTGCCTCCACCGTGTCCAAACGATTTGTCCGAGGTGTGGAAAATTCTATCAACCGAAAGAGTCGACTGGAGGAAAGATTTCTCGTTCGAGAGATTTAAGAGGGCTTGAGCTATCTGTGACGGTACTCCGGTGAATTCACAGCCTCCACCAGTAGACAATATTTTGACTAGCATGGCAAGACTGTCCATTCGTGCGAAAAAAGAACTCGAGGCGAAGGAGGCGGAAAGGAAAGCTGTCAAGGCGGAGGAAACGACAAGAGGGGTTGTCGAGCCAAACATGAACCCCTTTACCACCGACGTGGTTCTTACCGAAGTGACTGTGGACCTTGTTTCCGTTGGGGCCATGATCCCGAGTGCTGCTGCAACGAACGTTGATGATACTGGGAAAGGTATGGTTAACCCTTCTGATCCTCATGTTTCTACTAACGAGAGGAGAGGGTTGCGTCAGCTTTACACCCGGTTTCTGAAACTCCTTTAGTTTCGACGAGGCATGAATATGAGTCGAGTCGAAAACATCCCTCGTCAGAGACTGATCGAGGAAAAATCGTCGAGAAGAAACAACGCACCGCTCGCTCTGATGTTGACCCCTCATCTGCCGAAGCATTAATTGCCGATCATGAGGTCTAAATGATATGATTCAAACTCCTGTGTAAATCTGATTCCTTCCTCTACAAGTTTTATGAAGACATCAGATTAAACTGGGCATGGGAAGCTCTTCATTTGGCCTGATCTTTGAGACCGACCAAAACCGACCTTGCTGATTGGGGTAGGTCGAATTTCCTCCGGGGGAAATTAAGCCGACCTTGCTCATTTTGGTCGGCCGGTTTTTGCTTCTCCGGGTCGGTCGGATTCTCGGGAACTCCCTGCCCTATGACCGGCTAAAACCGACCACGCCGATTGAGGTCGGTCGGATTTTTCCCGGGGAGAATTTTAGCTTCTCGGCCAGACGGACATGCTTTGGTAAAACTGCGATAACTTCCTAATATGATGTCCGAATGACCTGATTCGAATTTCCCTGGACAGCTGACTCGTCTCTATAAAATCTTCTTGAGAGTACAAGAGCTGGATCAAATCAGAACGCCTTCGTCTGATCGGTTCTTTGAGACGTTCTGGATGGTTCCTCTCTAGTCTTTAGGCACCAAATCTCCAAACTCCACCAAGTGTCTAGTAAACTCCTCAAAAACATGCAAAAGACTCACTAAGACCTAATGCAGCTCCTAATACTCTAAATGGGACAAAACAAGTATGAAATGCCATGAGGATCCAAGAGAATGGCCTAAAATCTATATGAAATGCATGCTAAATACATGTAGAATATGCACATATCAATTCCCCCAAACTTAAACCTTTGCTTATCCTCAAGCAAACAAGAATAAAGCAAGAGAGAAGACTAAAAATGGGAGCTCAAATCCCAAAGTATCAAGAAAAGAATTCAACTCAATATCCAAGTTACTAGCTCTAAGATGCGATCAATCGAGTTTACTTAAAAAGAGCTAGCCATATCCTTCCCTATACGAATCAAATTCAAGCCTTAACCTACACAAGCATCAATATCATCAAATCCTTTAACATTCATTATTTGTTTCAAGTGAATCATGCTCATGCAATGCAAACAAACTCATTTGGTTAAGGATTTTGGTTTTGAGATAAAGATGATCTCAATACATGTGGCGGTTTCCAAACAAGGGATCTCTCTTTTGAAGGAATGGACTTTGGCAAAATGCTAAGGGTGAAGAGCAATAGATGCATACAAGGCTAGACTTTCATCTACCCAATGCCCCATTACAAAACCAACCCTAATTCTAAACCAACAAAGAAGCAATCCTAGCTACCCTTCACAAGGCGTTTTTGCCTTCTTACACCACATCTCTTCATCATCCTTCTTCTATTTAAGCACTTAGGGGGTTTTTTCTTCAACCAATGGCTTGGCATCCATTATTTTCCTTGACTTAGCTCTTCTTTTGCTTTCTCTAGTCTCTTTATTTTTCTTCATGTCTAAGCTTAGCCATTTTGGCTTCTTTTCTTTCTTTTTTTCAAGCTAGAGACTATCTTTTAACACTTAGAGCTAACCCAAATATATTCATGCCAACCATTTCAAACTTATTGCTTCCCCTAATCATTCTCCCAATCCTCTTTCTTTCTTTCCACTTTTCCAATCCCAACACCTTTGTTTCTTTTTCTTTTTCATCCATTCCACTTGCCCCAAGATCCCAACCTATCTAACTTAGCCTAATCTAGCTCATTGATGTGTGAGCTAGTTCTACATGAAAGCCTTTCCTTGTCGCTCTAGATCCAACACTTTTTGCTAAGTCCATTCAAAAATAAGGCCTCACAACGCTCACTAAACATGTAGGCTTGAAAGAAGGTTGAGTTTTAGGTGGGGTAAACCATTCCAAAGGTGGGAATTGGCTACTTGGGCCAACAAGAGTGGTAAAAAGGGATAAGATGACCCAAGTATGTATGCAGAATCCATGAGTACATTATGCAATGCATGATCACGAAAATTAAGGAGTCAAGATTAACGTTCTCACTTAGATAGGATTGGATTCAAATCGAGACTTGCTTTAGCTAAGACCCTAGTAATGAAACGCAAGGTCAAAATATGGTTCATCCTTGATTTCAACACGAGATCAAAAGCATCAAGCAACAAGCAACGAGGGCTTTGAATCAAGCTCTAAAAATAATACTTCACATGTATAACCTATCATTGCTCCTAATGCTCATGCAAATCTACCTAAAATGCAATGCATCTAGACTCAACGCACATTTATTCTAATGACATGGAATACTTTCAAGTAGATTAGCACACTTTCGTGACATTAATCATTGTACGAATCATCTAAAGTCAGCATCCACCGATCACTTAGATAATCCATAATTTACCACAAGTCCATTTTAGTCAACAATTCATCCTAAAGTCAGCATCCACCGATCACTTAGAATGAAAAGCATGCTTAGAAATCCTTCCTAACATGAGAAAAAATGTTTATCTAGTCCTAAAATTTTTCAAATTTATTGAAAATGCATGATATGCATGAGACTCAAGTATGCAAAGGCAAAATATGATCACAAAACACATGATTAGACACCGGTCCCTCCCCCAAACTTAGATCACAACGTCTCGGTGTGAAAGAAGTTCAAGAGAGATACCAAAAAACGAAAGATAAAAATGCAAAGAGACTAAAAAGGAAAGAAGTACTTACAAATGAGGAGTGAGACTAGGTGAATGGAGATGGAGGAAGAGCTTTCGCCATCACCACCAACGAGCCATGCCACGACCTTGAACCCAAAAGACCCTTATTGATGCTTGTTTTGCGTCACTAGCTTGACAAGGGATAGGCTTGGGGAAGTCCCCAAGGGCGCGTTTAACGTCACTAGCTTGACGGTTGCTTCCTCATTGTCACTCCCTTCATGAAACTCACAAGAGAAGTGAAAAGATTAGCAATAAATGAAAGTAAAAAGCTCTAGTCTTAAGAAGAATCAAAATCCTAATGATCAATGCTAAACCTCCCTGGCAACGGCGCCAAATTGATAGATGGATTTTTACTAATCAATTACTCAAATCCCACTCATGTCATTGTGGTATTTAAGATATCGAACCAAAGAGGCTAAGATTGAAACACTAAGAATACATGAATCTTCTTGAGCTAGAGCAAATGTTTTTGGTTTTTATATTTTGAATCAAGAAAATGAAATGCAAGAAAGAAAACAAAGATAGAAAGTTGGAAAATGAATCAACCATGAAGAAGATGATTAATGAACAAACAATGATTATAAAGATTGAATTAAACACTATCCTAGAACATGGAATTCCCAATTATGACTAATCCACTCCCGTGGCACTAATCACTTTGTTAATCACCAAATCAAGAACAAACTCCCGTTTGTGATAAGATGATTAACAAGCATTAATCTCCAATTCCACTTAGCTCACTAATCACCCTAGACATCAACTCTCGTTGGCTAGGCAAGAAAAGCTCACAAAAGGTTTGGTTCAAGCATTTCATCGAACACCTATCGGGCGTGAAATGCTTAAGCTCTAGTTTTGATCTCTCAATCCAAAACTAGCTTTAAGATCAACCTAAGTGAAGGATCTAACAAGATGCAACCTAAATCATCATCATCTAATCACCAAGATAATTAACAAATGATGCAAATGCACTCAATCATTGCTATTCCTTAGGCATGAGATCCATAATCTTGATTAATCCTATGTCTAGGCACTAATCACTTCACTAATCATTAATCCCATTAGCAAAATGGTCATTTGTGGAACAACAATTAGCAAGCGTCAAGATTTGTAACAAGATCAACCAAAAGAGTGCCTTAGACAACTAATTCCTTAGGCTAAGAACACAAATCCCTTAAATAATTGATCTTGGCATTTCATCGAACACCTTGTGTGCATGAAATGCCTAAGGTCTAAATCCACTTTTTCAAGCTAGATCTAGCATTAAACACATTAAGCAAAGAAGGAATGCAAAGACCTAATACATACGCATCACAAATCAATCATCAAGCCATCAAAAATCAAGCAAACCTAAGATCCAACAAAAAGGGGCCTAAGGCCTAAATATGAAGAACATAAAAGAAGAAGAAATAAAGGTAAAGAAGATGCATTAATATATAGATAAGGGTGAAAAAATCTTCTCTAGAGTGGCATTTGTATGAAAAACAATCAAAATCCCTCTCAAAATCATAAGAAGAGTTTGGGATAAACCCAAATCTAGAAATAAGATAACTTAAAATGAAAATTAGGGTTTTTGGGTTTATAAATGAAAATGGGCGAACCGGGTCAACCCGGAACAAACCGGGTATTGACCCGGTCGGATCTTGGATGCGTCTTCGATAAATTCAAGGCATCTCCCTAGCCTGATGTCCAAATGACATGACTTTTGCTTGTGTGCACAGCTAACTCATCCCTCTACAACTTTTATGAATCCCGGAGAGGCTGATTATGATCGGAAGAACTTCGTTTTACCGGTTCTTTGGACGATGTCATCTCTTCTCGGCCGGGCAGATCATGCTTCAGTGTCTTGGCCATAAAATCCGATCTAGAGGTCCAAATGATATGATTCAAACTCCTGTGTAAATCTGATTCCCTCCTCTACAAGTTTTATGAAGACGTCAGATTAAACTGGGCATGGGAAGCTCTTCATTTGGCCTGGTCTTTTAGACCGACCGAAACCGACCTTGCTGATCGGGGTAGGTTGGATTTCCTCCGGGGGAAATTAAGCCGACCTTGCTCATTTTGGTCGGTCGGTTTTTGCTTCTCCGGGTCGGTCGGATTCTCGGGAACTCCCTGCCCTACGACCGGCTAAAACCGACCACGCCGATTGAGGTCGGTCGGATTTTTCCCGGGGAGAATTTTAGCTTCTCGGCCAGACGGACATGCTTTGGTAAACCTGCGATAACTTCCTAATCTGATGTTCGAATGACCTGATTCGAATTTCCCTGGACATCTGACTCGTCTCTATACAATCTTCTTGAAGAGTACAAGAGCTGGATCAAATCAGAACGCCTTCGTCTGATCGGTTCTTTGAGACGTTCCAGATGGTTCCTCTCTAGTCTTTAGGCACCAAATCTCCAAACTCCACCAAGTGTCTCCAAACACCTAGTAAACTCCTCAAAAACATGTAAAAGACTCACTAGGACCTAATGCAGCTCCTAATACTCTAAATGGGACAAAACAAGTATGAAATGCCATGAGGATCCAAGAGAATGACCTAAAATCTATATGAAATGCATGCTAAATACATGTAGAATATGCACATATCAGCGGTCTTCCCAGTGACTACGTCTTTCGATCCCAATGCTGGCAGGTTACCCGAGACAATGCACCCACCCAAGAAGAACTTGTCGGCGGATCTACTAGAATTTGCTGAAGACTTGGAGCGCATGATGTCGGGTCAGCAGGCAGGTCCGTCGAGAGAGCGAGCCGCACCGAGATCCAAACGTCAAAAAAAAGGAAGTCGGTATTCCTGGTTCGACTCTTTACACAGAGGGGACCCTTGCCGAGTTGAGGCGACGCTTTGAAATATCCGAGGAGGTTGAATTCGTCCTACCTGGTCCATCTGATCGACCCAATAACCCTCCTTCAGACTGTTTCACCATCTACGAGAGCTTCTTCCCTATGTTGTTCTTGTAGTTTCATGTTTCAAAACTTGTTATACGATACCTTTGGAGACACGGGGTCGCTCTGGGCCAAGTCACGCCTCGGGGGCTTCGTCATTTGATAGGAATCCTAGTCAGATGCGCCGAATGTGGTGTCGAGATTAATGTCAAATAACTTCATAATCTCTTAGAGATCCGAAGAGTCCCTAACTCGGAGAAAGACTATATTTCCAATAAGGTCGATTTTAGAATCATCCGACGTTTCACGAGCAAAGATAACGACTGGGAGAGCCTCTTTTCTTTGTTTGGATTTCCGAGGCCTCTGTTGATAGGGACTACCTCCCAGTATTCATGACGAGCTGGGGATCGCTTAGTAGTTTTCCGGTACATTCGTGGTTCGATTTGTTGCGTGCTGCTTTTAATTGACTGCGTGCTTTCATTTTTGTAGTTCGTGACGTGCCTCCACCGTGTCCAAACGATTTGTCCGAGGTGTGGAAAATTCTATCAACCGAAAGAGTCGACTGGAGGAAAGATTTCTCGTTCGAGAGATTTAAGAGGGCTTGAGCTATCTGTGACGGTACTCCGGTGAATTCACAGCCTCCACCAGTAGACAATATTTTGACTAGCATGGCAAGACTGTCCATTCGTGCGAAAAAAGAACTCGAGGCGAAGGAGGCGGAAAGGAAAGCTGTCAAGGCGGAGGAAACGACAAGAGGGGTTGTCGAGCCAAACATGAACCCCTTTACCACCGACGTGGTTCTTACCGAAGTGACTGTGGACCTTGTTTCCGTTGGGGCCATGATCCCGAGTGCTGCTGCAACGAACGTTGATGATACTGGGAAAGGTATGGTTAACCCTTCTGATCCTCATGTTTCTACTAACGAGAGGAGAGGGTTGCGTCAGCTTTACACCCGGTTTCTGAAACTCCTTTAGTTTCGACGAGGCATGAATATGAGTCGAGTCGAAAACATCCCTCGTCAGGGACTGATCGAGGCAAAATCGTCGAGAAGAAACAACGCACCGCTCGCTCTGATGCTGACCCCTCATCTGCCGAAGCATTAATTGCCGATCATGCTAAGTCTGTCGGCCTTGTCTTGAAAATCAACGGGCCCAGCGTTAATCTCCATTCTCCTGATAAGCTTTTCGAGGGGAAGACATATGCGAATATGTCTCTGCGCGGCACCAAGGTGGGATCTGATCTCTTGCGGTAAATGTGGAGTAATGTTTCAAATTTTGATGATCACTTCTTTGTCTTGTAGTTTATCTCTTATATCAATGAGATGGAAGCTGCTTATGAATCTGAGGTATGCCGCAACAAACGTTGAGTTGACGAGGCGAAGAGAGATGCTTCGTCGATGAAGAGAAATCTTACCGAGACAGAAGGGAAGTTGACCTCGGGTTCTGCCAGAATTACGGACCTTGAAAAGGAGAAAATTCCTCTTGGGGAAGAGAGTGCCAGATCCACGGATTTTGCGATCCTAATAGAGAGCCAATAGATAAAACTGGAAGTTGAGGTAGCATCCTTGAAGCGGCAGATCGAGGAGAAGGATGCCTCACATGCAGCCAAGATTGAAAAGGCTCGTAGGGAAACCAGGCGTGAGTCGGCTCGTAAGTTTGAGGATCGGGCTTCTAAGGCGAGGGAGACCGTCGAGAAACAAAGAGTTTGAGTTAGTAGAGGTTAAATGTAATCTGCAACTCATCAATGACCTCTAAAAGGGAAAAGTTACATCTCTCGAGGCCAAGGCGGATAAACTGAATTCCTGGAAAGCCGAAATGGTTGGTGTTGACGAGGAGTTTGAGAGGATCAAAACGTGCTTGAGGGATGAGCTTAAACTTTCCCCGATCTCGGAAGCTTTGGAGGGTCCTTTGTGTGATACCGAGGCGGCTGACCCTACTGCGATTAGAGCTGACGTGACTGAGTCCGTTGGGGCTGATGAGCGCGTTCAGGGTTATGTTGAGCCTACCACCCATGGTGACGCAGAGACGACCCATGGCGAATAGCTTCATTCCCTTCTTTTGTTGTAAGATCCCAATGGATATGTTTCTCTCGTGATTGATGTTAGTGTATCTATTTTGAACATGTGCCTGGACGGCTTTATCCGATAAAATGATATGAATCTTGGTTTGTCTCGTATTTTTATTTTTGCGGAGGTTTTGATTAGTCTATAGAAACGAGGTGTAATTGTTTTCGTAGGGATTGGTCTCCAAAGAGTTGGCAAAATATAGTGTTTCAAATCTCGTACGAGATAATGTGTTTTGAGACGATCTGTTTGGTATCATGTCCCGAGATGTTAATGACCAGAGTGTTGCGAAGCGAATGATAACTGGGTTAAGATTTTACTTCGGTTTTAGGGCTTACGATGTAGACTCGACTTACGTTCCCGTTTCGATAGTAAAATTGTGAGTGGCTTGGTCGAGGTATGCCTTTTCCTTCCTCTGGTACGGATATACCCGCCTTTAATTTATATAGCGCGCTTTAATCCGTGGTGGATTGTAAGAGAACCACAATCCGTATAGGATAGTGCCTAAAATTCGTAAAGGATGTATGAGTTCGTTGTTGTTGCCAGCAACAGACGAAAGTGACGTGTAAATGCGATATATATTGATAAAAACTTAAGTGCGAGAAGGTCGCGCTTACGAAGATGGGAGTATGTGTATACGTACCCACTCCCCCCCCCCCCCTTTTCAAAGAGGGGGACATCTACACCTTTCCAAAGATTGGTTGCCTACGTGATGCGAATCATATTCGTCTCTGAAACTTCAGGTCTTAAATTTATAAACCTTAAAGCCTGCAATTGCACAGATGTGCGTTGTAGTACTTGAGATATCGATCCACAGGGAGAGAGTGCTGTTCTATGTGACCTTAGACACTGTATAGTAAATAAACCTAGAACGAATATATTTTTATAAAGTTTTTGTAACTAGAATTGTAAAGAACGAAAAACGGAAAGTTTCTCCTAAACTATTTCTAAGGAAATCGATGGCTACTTTAATCTAGGGGAATCTAATTTCTAATCTAACACTAAGAGACTCTAAACCTAATCCTAAGAAATTTTAAGACTAACCTAATACCTAAGAAAATTGACTACTAACCTAAACCTAATGAAATCGATGACTAAACTACTTTTACGGACTCTATTGCTAAACTACACTATTAGAGACGGTTGTAACTATTCTAAAACGTTTCTGGGTCGAGAGGAATATCTCGGGGTATGCTCGATTCAATCAAACGGCCCCTAGCTCATTAGTAACCGGTGTTTCTAGATTATAACTCCACGAACATGACAGAATAATGACGTAGTCTATCTCGTACAACCTACGTCCTACAATCTATTCACTCGATCAGTAGCTTTCGTATCTGGCCGCGCGTAAGATTGTGATTTGGTAGTTGGTCTATAGGTGCACGACACTCCGTAAGTATACTTTCGAAATCTTACGAAGCGCACGCCTTGTGGATGCACTTTGCTGGTGGTTAGATGCAACACTTTCGTGGTTCTAAACTCCCCTTATCAGCCTCTAGTTCATGACACTAGATTCATGCATTAACAACTTTCCACAAGAAAGAGCTCTAGAAATAGGCTAGGGTTTACCGAGTGAAATCTTTATCGAACATAGAATTCCCCTCGATAATCCTTTAAACCCAACAATCTAAACTACTCACACATACTGGAAAAAGACATGATTAAATTAAACATGAGATTGGTGAAGAAGCCTCAAGAATTCAAGAACGAAATTCGGTGAGAAACCTCCTCACCAATCCTGAAAATCTCAATGCAAGAGTACAAGAATGAAAGCAAAACTAGTGTGTCCCATCTTCCTCTCGAAATCTCTGTCTAAAACAAGTATTTATCGGTCTTCAACATGCTTGTGTCGTTTTGGGGTTTGACGGAAAAGACGGTTTTGGCCTCGGGTTAAGAAACGGATCATCTTGGGCGGATTTGGGCTTGGCCGTGGGTGTGCAGCTCCTGGCCGCGGGTGGAATGGCTCCAGGGGCGGCGAACTGATGCTTGGCTGCGGGTCCGGCTCCTCGACCCGCGGTGGACTGCTCCTACGGGCAGCTTCGTCGGTCTTCAGTGCTTCGAGTATAATTAAGGATCCAACCATTTGATTGTCCCCAATCCAATTGCATTTGAAAGCTGGTTGTCTCTACTTTGTTGTATTCAAATTTGGTGATGATCAGACGGTGAAATGGTCTTCTTTGGTTGCAAGACTTCTTGACGGTCCAAGTTTATCCAAAAACGTACTTTTGCTCTGAAATGCACTCTTTAATCATGAGTTACCCTAAAAAGAGTCTTAAAACCGCAAACATGCGAAACCCGTAATAAAAGCATAGAAACCCAAGTGGAACAATTATTAAAGTGTTCTAAAATATATAGCAAAACGGGTAAAAATACGGTGTTGTCACACCCCCAGACTTAAACCTTGTTTGTCCTCAAACAAGACAAAGCTTAAGCTTGGAAATGATCCAACGAAAATCATCGGGAACTAGAAATCTCAGAGACCGTCCTTCTAAATCATAACCATCAAACTACATCAATAGCAATCTAGCCTAGAAAATTCTCACTAGAAGTTCATGTATACACTAGTCCACGGTATCCGTCATACGAAATATAAACTTTCAAAATCAAAAATCAGGTCAACTAGCTATCTACATTCATTAAGTATAGGTGTGGGTTTCTCATCAAAAGGATTAAACCAAGACAATCGATGCTATGTATTTAAGGCATTTAGAGGTGAGGTTCAGAGTGTTTCGGGTTACCGTAATTTTACCGGAGGGTGCGAGATATTATGCAAAACAGCAAGAGAAGAATGACCTATTGATCACCACAACTTCCAGTCACTTCTTCTTGCGAACAAATGTTGCACTTCCTCTTTTCTCCAAAAACAGAAGTTTTATGTCATTCCCTCAGACTTAGAATTTTCCGTGGGCTCGTAATGACATAATTCTCACAAACAAACCATGTATGTCTCATAAGTATTTCGACCAACCTAGACTCTTTTTAGGCTTTTGTTTCCTTTCCCTTTCGATTATTTTCGATTTTTTATATTTTTTTAAAAAAGGGGGAAACGTCTTTGATTGAAGTAGAGTCTTAGGGGCACGAAAATTTACCATGATTTTGAGTTTTTCCAAGGCATAACCAAGCTCGCATCTTTGTTGAATTCACCACCACCGATCGCGTATAGTCTTCGTCTTTAGTGACTGAAAGATGTGTCGTTCCTCCCTCTCCGGCGTTTTTGCACATATCTGCACATAAGTCACAAAGAGAGTTGCATGAGGTTTGAACAAAGGTTAAGTTTCGGGTGGGATACCAACTAAAGATGTGCTAGCCATTCATGTACGACAAAGAGTGGTAAAAGGTGAAAGAACGTCATGAATGTATGATTTGTTATCTTTGCCTAAACCTTTGATGATTAAGTCCAAATAAAATAGAGCTAGCATATTCCATCATAAAGAATCTCTACGGTCTAAATTCCTCTTGGAATTTCGCATTAACAGAAACTCTAGCTACCACATAGTCTAGAACCAAATTACGAATGAGCATGTTACTAGGAGATACCGTAGAAGCACACTGGTCGGTTATCGTCATGGATTCCTTTCATCATTCCCTCAAAACGTATTCCTACGCTTTTCGAAAAACTTAAATTTTTTTAAGAAAAACGTCAAAAAATGCAAAATGCAAACACAAATGAAAGAAGTGGTGGGTAGTAAGGGATTAAATCCTCCCCCAGACTTAAATCACATTGTCCTCAGTGTGAAATAATTAAGGTAAGGACGAATAAATAGATGGATGTAAATAATTGAAAAAGTTTAAGGGAAAAAGAAAACTTACCTGGATGTAGTTGGGGAATGGATTTGGGTATGGAATGGTGGTTATTAGGGAATGGTAGATGGTGATATGGTGATGGGAATGGATGTGGGGGTGATTGGGGATGGTTTGGGGTCGATCAGGGATCGAACAGAGTCGATCGAAGTCGACAGAAGGTTGGCCGCAGGTCGAAGTGTTGCAGCCGCGGCCATTGGCAAGCTGGCCGCGGGTCGGTTGATCACGACCGCGACCAAGAGCTAGCTAGCCGCGGGTCGGTGAGACGCACCCGCAGTCAGGCTTCTTTTGAGGTCAAGTCCTTCCTTGTTGTTTGTGCTGGACCGAGCAGTTCCGAACCGTGTCTCCATCTTTTTGTCTTTTTGGGGTTTTTTTGTTTTGTTTAGAAAGCTGAAACTAAGAAAAAGAAAACGTTAGTAGAAAAAGAAAGAAAAACTAAAAAGAAAAAAATACCTAAAATGGATTACCTCCCATTGAGCGCTTTTGTTTAAAGTCATTTAGCTCGACGTTGGTAACTAGGTGAGCCTAGTAGTAGAAGGACAACGTCTTACAACAAGTCTTCTTTGATTTAACCTTGTAATCCTTCGTATAGAACATATCACGCCATTCCCACTCGGGATTTCTGTCATAAAGTCCGAGATGGTGATCTCCTACGGGATCACAATAGAAAAATCAGATTTGGAGCTTCCTTGGAGTATGCTTCTTCTTCTTTGATATTCTCTGATGGTAGAGCCATGTTGCACGATGCATAGATGGTAGGCTCTAGATCAGTTTGTGTCTTGGTTGGAGCTTGAGTGTTGATGGAGAAGAAGTCTTGCTCAAAGAAGTAGGATTGGGATGCAAAACGTCGGAGTTGAGATGAACATGAGTTGAGATGAACAGGGGTTGGCCGCGTGTGGGGAAGGCGGAGCCGCAGAAAAAGGAGGCTTGGCCGCGGGTCGGTGATGCGCACCCGTGGTGGAAGGAGGTCTGGCCGCGGGTGGAGAAGGCGCGGCCGCGGTGGAGGTGTCTCGGGCAGAATTGCTCAGCTCATCGTCTCCTTCGTCTCCAATGATGACTTTTGGTCCTAGGGGAGTATTTGGCTTCTCCTTGGCTTTATTTAAGTCTACATCACGTCCCATATGAGAAAGTGTAGAGTGTGCATCAAAAGAGATCTTTTCGCACGTCGAAATTGTCGGTTTGATGTTTTTCTCTAGTGTGACGGTGCACCTTCTTCTAGAACATTTTCAACGTTCTTTGTAGCTCCTCCAGGGTCTAATAGTGGTCCATCTCCGCTGCATGTGTTCATAAAATTGGAATCACAAAATTTTATTACCTTGATCGAGCATGGAACGTCAAATTTTTCGGAATCCTTCTCCTTAGAAAACGTCTTCAATGGCGGCACGGGTGTATCCGTTAGTGTCTCATCCTTCACGAGGTTTGTCTCACACTTAACATGGTGAGGAGCATAAGGAGGAGAAGGCTTTGGTTCGAAGAGTGGAGGTAGCTTATGGTCTTGTTTGTCGTCTTCAAAACTGTCGAACGTATCGATAGAGATAACATCGTCACAAGGAATAGAAACAAGTCCTTATTTTCCTTGATGTTTTGCTTCGTTGAAACCATCATTTTCGTGCATAGATTCGTTGAGTTCTTGAAGAATATCCTCCATTTGTGCCTTGTAGACCATCGGCTTCTCATAATCTTTAGGGTTCATGGCCAATTTTCACCGAGAATTCGCTAGGATTTCTAAAGCGACTTTTTGTCGTCTTTGGGTTCTTGAACTTGGAACACGTATGCTGTGTGTAGTCTACTCCCGTAATCCTACACATCTACTCACTTCAGCACTCGGACGGTAGCTTTCGTCTCCGCCCGCGCAAGAAGTGAATGATACTCTCAAAGGTCATTTACGCCCACAATTCCTCTATAAGTATACTTTCAAAATCTTACGACGGATTTGCTCGTCTACCCTAGGTCAAGTGATTAGATTCAGCACTCTCGTGGCTCTAAAACGCCTAATATCAGTTGCTAAGATGGTTAGTCAAGCAACACATTAACAACAAAGATAGAACGAAGAACCATAATCGGTATCCTAGTTGAAAAACTCAATCAAAATCGAACCATGAGAGCCCCTTCAAACCCCTTTACCAAACAAGAAGATTACTCAGCCACGACCATGCAAGACAAAATCAAGCTTATGAATTGCGCAATCAATAGATAAGAAATCAAACAAAAGGGTTTCAAGGGAAATCCCTATCTCCCAAAACAAAGAACAAAGAACAAGAGCAAAAGTTTGGTGCAAAACAAGTCTAAAAGTGTAACAAAAAAGGGTCACGAAATGTGGCTATAAAACAAGTATTTATAGGTGTTCAACTCTTTTTGGTCGAGTTAGGGTTAGACGGGAAAATACAGTTTTGGCCTCGGGTGAAGAAACGACTTGATATAGGCGAAATTGGCTCTGGCCGCGGGTCCGTGCTCTCCAGGAGTGGAGACCTGGTGTTTAGCCGTGGGTATGTGCTCTCCAGGAGTGGTGAACTGGTGTTTGGCCACGGGTGGGAGCTCTCGAGGAGTGGTGAACTGCTTCTCGACAGATTCGCCGGTCTTTGGTGCTTCGGGTATATTTTAGGATCCAACCATTGGATTGTCCCCAATCCAATTGCATTTGAAAGCTGGTTGTCTCTACTTTGTTGTATCCAAATTTGGTGATGATCAGACGGTGATAACGCCTTCTATGATGGCAAGACTTCTTACGGTTTGAGTTTATCCAAAAACGTACTTTTGTTCCGAAATGCACTCTTTTACTCCGAGTTACTGATATATCATAGTTTTAACCCCTTTTAGGCCATGATATAAGTCCGTTTTATAGAGTCTTTCTAGTATTTTGGAGTCTTTTAGACTCTTTTACATGTTTTAGCACGTTTGGAGCATAATTGGAGATATTGGAGCTTTCTGGAGCATTCTGGAGCAAAGCAGAAGTTCGTGTTGCTGAGACCCGATTTGAAGCATCAGTATCGATCGATACTGCATAGTATCTGAAACGACCGCATTTTTTTTTTTTTTAAATTAAACAGAAATAATTAAACAAATAATTAAACAGTAAACAATACTAATTAAACAATACAACACAAGTTATCGGTTTTACAACAGCAAAAGCAACAACAACCCCGGGTCCTAATCATCCCCTCTTCACCGTCTTGATTCCACGATCACGCCTTATCTTTACCTGCATCGACAAAAGTGATGCATCAACATTTGGCTAACCAAATGCTGAGTGAGATTGCTCATCCCAACAACAGGCTACCAATAAGCACAATCAACAATTATCAATAATTAATTAACAACAATTGAACTTCCCGCACAAAACGCAACTGGTATCGATCGATGCTCCCCTAGTGTCGATCGATACCCAAACAACACACAACTCCCGACAAGGGACTGGTATCGATCGATTCCCAAAACAACACATGGTATCGATCGATACAAACACAATACGAGACCACCGCCAAGGGACAGGTATCGATCGATACTCACATGGTATCGATCGATACTCCCATGCGATTCACCAGCATACAAGCCACAAAATTCATCAATCAAGCTTAACAAGCACCACACAAGCTTAATTGGTAACCTTTGGTCCCAACTCACCTTAGACACGATGGATCGAGCTCTAAAACGACTTCCCGAGCTCAAGATCAACCTCCCTCACTTCTCACAAGTTCCCGCCAAAACAAAGCTCTCCCAATCTCTTCTTCAAGCTTCTCCCAAGCTCAAACTCTCTCGATCTCGCAAGATCTAAGCTTCGCCAAGCTCTTTCTCTCTCTCTCTCTCCTTCTCTCTCTCTCCTTCTCTCTCTCTCATTCTCTCTCTCTCGCGACCCTTCTGATTTTTCTTCAAGGGAAGGGTTTTTATACCCGAAAGAAGATAAGAGGAGAAGACAACAAGGGGAAAACCCGGCTGGTGTCGATCGATACCGGCCAGTATCGATCGATACCACCCCCGGAACGAACCCTAATTAATTATTTTTCCTCAATAATTAATTCTTCCGGAACGCGGGCGTTACAATTCTCCCCCACTAACTTAGATTCGACCTCGAATCTTCGTTACCGTTCATCTCCCATGAACCGCTCATCTCCAATGAACCTTAATCGTCGCAACGATTACACAATCCTTGGCCAACCCGGCCATCTCAACACTCACACGAGGTCCAGAAACTAACCTCCGAGGTTTCCCATTCAGTCCCTATGCTTATGACACCGCAACATCATATGTACTTATTGCTCAAACACACGCCAACCCCATCACTCAAGACACCACAGCATCTCCGAGTTCCGAGCGTCGGCCATATCCCGTAGGATATCCACCATACCTCGCAAGGTATCAACCATACCCCATCACCCAAGACACCGCAGCATCTCCGAGTTCTGGGTATCTGCCGTACCACTCCACTCGGTAATATAACCTACAAGAGTCTCAATACCCCATACCACTCAATTCTAGGAAATATATCCTACGTCTAGGATATACTCCTTATGAATCCACGGTATCACGTATCACTCTAGGCTATAAAGCTCCCGAGCCTGGGTACATCGCCAGTCGCACTCTCAAGACACACAGTCCTGCGAGCTATCGGCACCAGAGGAACCAGTCCTCTCAACGAGCAATAAGTCACATATCTCTAAGCATCTCGACTGAACTACCTCCCGTGATCCGTGTAAATCCTCGCTAGGCAACACCGGCATCACCCATATTCCATACCCGGAATATCTGGCGTGCATAACCAATAACCCGGCCATCGCACCGCCCTTGCGCACCCTTCAGTATCGGCTCGCTTCCGAACAAGCTTAACTGAAACACGCAACGCTCACCACAGTAATAAGATCATCCATCATATCACTCTCTTGCATTAACACTTTTTACCCCAAGCGTAATGCGAAACCGTGACTCCCAAAGTCACCAATAATAAGAAATACTCATCTTATTATACATCATAATGTAACATCGTTCTACACAACGGAAATACAAAATGAAACACACATAGCATACAGCTATAACCGAAACTGGAACCTCTCGATGGAACTCAAGCTGCAGCTTGCTTCTGGAACCACTTCTGGAACCTCGTTTCCATCCTAGCCTCTGGCTCCCAAGTTTCCTCATGCACCCCGCCACAGTCCCACAGAACTCGCATCATCGGAATCTTCTTCCGACGAAGCTCTTTGACCCTCCGCTCGAGAACTCTCAAAAGGTCTCGCCTCAACGGTCATATTGGGCTGGAGATCTGGCGGAATCTCAGCCAATACCTCGTCACCCCTATACAAACACTTCTTCAGCATCGACACATGGAAGACCTGATGAAATGATTGCATAGCCGCGGGTAACTCCAACCGATACGCTACCGGTCCAACACGCTCCACAATCCGGAACGGCCCCAAATACCTCGGACTCAACTTAGTCGCAGTAATGGACCTGTTCGGACCACTCAGTAAAGCCATCTTGAGATACACACTATCTCCCACCTCAAACACAAGCTCTTTCCGCCTCTTATCGGCATAACTCTTTTGCCGATATTGGGCCTCTTTCATGTTCAGCTTCAAAACCCGGATCTTTTCCGTGGTTTCCTGAACAAAACTCGCACCCAAAGTGCTCCTCTCCCCCACTTGTGTCCAACACAAGGGGGTACGACATGGCCTCCCATACAGAGCCTAATATGGAGCCATCCCAATACTTGCCTGTAGCTATTGTTATACGCAAACTCTACAAAGCTTAAGTGATCCACCCAGTGACCACCCCAATCCAGCACGCACATCCTCAACAAATCCTCCAAAGTCTGGATGGTCCGCTCGGACTGCCCATCTGTCTGAGGATGGTACGCCGTGCTCAAGTGCACTTTCGTGCCCATCTCTGCCTGAAACGCATTCCAGAACTCCGATGTGAACTTAGGATCCCGATCCGAGACAATGCTCACCGGTACTCCATACAGTCTCACAATCTCATGCACGTACTTCCTAGCCAAAACTGCTGCCCCATCGGTCTTCTTAATGGCCAGAAAACGCGCACACTTGGTCAATGGATCAACGATGACCCAAACAGCATCCTTGGTCCGAGAAACTGGTAACCCCACCACGAAATCCATCGTGATCATATCCCACTTCCACTCTGGAATGGGTAAACGCCGCAACAAACCACTCGGAACCTGGTGCTCCGCCTTCACTAACTGGCACACGTTGCACGACGCAACCCAGTTAGCCGCATCCTTCTTCATCCCGACCCAATGATAATAGCGCTTAAGATCGCGGTACATCTTAGTCGCTCCCGGATGAATCGTGAACATACTCGAATGAGCCTCACTCAAGTTCTCCCGCCGTAAATCCTCATCCAAAGGTACGCATACCCTCCCACTAACAAGGATAGTGCCGTTCGCAGATACATGATACTCAGAACCCTCCGCTCTCGAAGCCTTAACCAAAGCCTCATCTTTCTCCTGAGCCAACCGAACTCTGCTCAAAAGATCCGCCTGGTTAGCCGCCTCTAAGCCCAAAGGTTCCTGAGATACAACACATAAACGCAATGTGCTAATCTCGCTCACCAAAGACTCTACCTCGAGCTCCCGAGCCAAAGCCACCCGCTTCCGACTCAACGCATCCGCAACCAGATTAGCCTTACCAGGATGGTAAGCTATCTCCAGATCATAATCGGCCACTAGCTCCATCCAGCGCCTCTGCCTCAAATTCAACTCAGGCTGAGTGAAAATGTACTTCAAGCTCTTATGATCTGTGAACAACTGCACCTTTCCGCAATAAAGATAAGATCTCCAAATCTTTAAAGCGAAAACTACCGCAGCCATCTCCAGGTCATGGGTAGGATAGTTGCCCTCATGCTTCCGCAGCTGCCGCGAAGCATAGGCAATAACCTTCCCCCGCTGCATCAACACACAACCAAGACCCACTCCCGACGCATCGGTGTACACCACGTAAGGCTCGCCCGACTCAGGCAACGCCAATACTGGAGTACTAGACAACATGGTCTTCAGCCCCACGAAACTCTCCTCACACTCCGAGGACCACACGAAAGGAACATCCTTTCCCGTCAGCTTCGTCATAGACTTAGCCAGACTCGCGAAACCATTGACGAACCGCCGATAATACCCTGCTAACCCGAGAAAACTCCGAATCTCAGTAGCATTCCTCGGCCTCGGCCAAGTACTAATGGCCTGGATCTTCTCCGGATCAACCGACACTCCCTCCGCAGAGACAACGTGACCCAGAAAACCGATCTCCCGCTGGCAGAAACTACACTTGCTCAAC
>PKML01021651.1:61437-88858 GCA_002933935.1 Eutrema yunnanense | reverse complement strand
AACTTCCCGCACAAAACGCAACTGGTATCGATCGATGCTCCCCTAGTGTCGATCGATACCCAAACAACACACAACTCCCGACAAGGGACTGGTATCGATCGATTCCCAAAACAACACCTGGTATCGATCGATACAAACACAATACGAGACCACCGCCAAGGGACAGGTATCGATCGATACTCACATGGTATCGATCGATACTCCCATGCGATTAACCAGCATACAAGCCACAAAATTCATCAATCAAGCTTAACAAGCACCACACAAGCTTAATTGGTAACCTTTGGTCCCAACTCACCTTAGACACGATGGATCGAGCTCTAAAACGACTTCCCGAGCTCAAGATCGACCTCCCTCACTTCTCACAAGTTCCCGCCAAAACAAAGCTCTCCCAATCTCTTCTTCAAGCTTCTCCCAAGCTCAAACTCTCTCGATCTCGCAAGATCTAAGCTTCGCCAAGCTCTTTCTCTCTCTCTCTCTCCTTCTCTCTCTCTCCTTCTCTCTCTCTCGCGACCCTTCTGATTTTTCTTCAAGGGAAGGGTTTTTATACCCGAAAGAAGATAAGAGGAGAAGACAACAAGGGAAAAACCCGGCTGGTGTCGATCGATATCGGCCAGTATCGATCGATACCACCCCCGGAACGAACCCTAATTAATTATTTTTCCTCAATAATTAATTCTTCCGGAACGCGGGCGTTACAATATCGATCGATACCCATCGCAGCAGACACGACCCGCGACTTTTCCAAGAGTTGAAGAATTGCAGAATTGCCCCAGAAGACTTTATTATTTACAAAAAGCCCTAGAACGTGTTTTAGCATTATAATTAGGTTTTTCAGCCACTTTCATGGCGAAGCTTTATTCTATTTTGATTCTACTTTTGGTTTTTGGAGAGACAACTCTGAACTCCTGTTTTTATTGATTTCTTTGATGATCTATTCAATCATATTGTTTTCAATCTCCATGTCTGAGTAGATCCACTTTAGGTTCAGGGTTCTCATAAGGGTTTTCTCTTAATGCTAGGTTAATTAGTTTATTAGGATTCACCATCTGAATTAGTTCTTCGCTTAGGTTGTGTTCAGAGCTTGTTCTAGATTAGCTACCTAGAATATAGATCTTAGGACAATTGATTAGGCACGACAGTGCGATTAATTACCTGATAGAACCTAAGGTGAGCAAATTGATTATTCGTAAAGAGATTTGGTTTAATTGATTTGTGAACATATCAAACCTGAAATTAAAGCTGATTTATTCTTAGGAATTTGCAACGAGATTTGGGATTCTGAAGTTTAGATTTAGATAATTCTCGCAACGACAGTTGGTTAATTATACTTTAGTGATTTGAGTTCAAGAACCGCGCTAAATCTGAATCCTGTTAATTAGTTTATCTGCATTCATTAATTTCCTGAGAAATACCCTGAATCTATATTTCTTCCATCGAATTTACAACTCTTTTACTGTTTACTGCTTTTGTTTCATCTTATTTGCTTAGCTTAATTCGATACTATTCAATCTATTGTGTGATTTCTGTGAGTCCTTGTGTTCGACCCCTACACTTACTACAACAACTGCTGAGTACTTTTAGGGTATTAATTTGAGCATATCAAATTTGATATATCATGGTTTTTACCCCTTTTTAGGCCATGATATAAGTCCGTTTTATAGAGTCTTTCTAGTATTTTGGAGTCTTTTAGAGTCTTTTACAGGTTTTAGCACGTTTGGAGCATAATTGGAGATATTGGAGCTTTCTGGAGCATTCTGGAGCAAAGCAGAACTTCGTGTTGCTGAGAACCGATTTGAAGCATCAGTATCGATCGATACTGCCTAGTATCGATCGATACCCATCGCAGCAGACACGACCCGCGACTTTTCCAAGAGTTGAAGAATTGCATAATTACACAGAAGACTTTATTATTTACAAAAAGCCCCAGAACGTGTTTTAGCATTATAATTAGGTTTTTCAGCCACTTTCATTGCGAAGCTTTATTCTACTTTGATTCTACTTTTGGTTTTTGGAGAGACAACTCTGAACTCCTGTTTTTATTGATTTCTCTGATGATCTATTCAATCATGTTGTTTTCTATCTCCATGTCTGAGTAGATCCACTTTAGGTTCTGGGTTCTCATAAGGGTTTTCTCTGAATGCTAGGGTGATTAGTTTATTAGGATTCACCATCTGAATTAGTTCTTTGCTTAGGTTGTGTTCAAAGTTTGTTCTAGATTAGCTACCTAGAATATAGATCTTAGGATAATTGATTAGGCACGACAGTGCGATTAATTACCTGATAGAACCTAAGGCGAGCAAATTGATTATTCGCAAAGAGATTTGGTTTAATTGATTTGTGGACATATCAAACCTGATTTATTCTTAGGAATTTGCAAAGAGATTTGGGATTCTGAAGTTTAGATTTAGATAATTCTCGCAACGACAGTTGGTTAATTATACTTTAGTGATTTGAGTTCAAGAACAACGCTAAATCTGAATCATGTTAATTAGTTTATCTGCATTCATTGATTTCGTGAGAAATACCCTGAATCTATATTTCTTCCATCGAATTTACAACTCTTTTACTGTTTACTGCTTTTGTTTCATCTAATTTGCTTAGCTTAATTTGATATTATTCAATCTATTATGTGATTTCTGTGAGTCCTTGTGTTCGACCCCTACACTTACTACAACAACTGCTTAGTACTTTTAGGGTATTAATTTGAGCATATCAAGTTTGGCGCCCTTGCCAGGGACTCAATTTCGCCATTAGATTTTAGCTGTCGAGTTTCGACTAAGTTCGTCGGTATCGATCGATACTATCTAGTATCGGTCGATACTCGTCGTTTTCTTTTTGTTGATATCGATCGACACCACTTGGTATCGATTGATACTCATCACGTTTTTGTTACTAACGTTCTTGACTTTTGTGTTTCAGGTGCATGCCTAATCGTGAAACCAGAGGGAACAAGAGCACTCCGCTAGTTAATCTATCGTTAGAGAAGCTAGCACGTTTAGAACGCACAAGCAGAAAGGCAAAGCAAACATCAGGGATGAACAACACAGTGGTATTAAGACCTGATGAAGCTGGAGTTCTGAGAGACCAAGAGGGTCATGTGTGCAATGAGAGAGGGCAGCGACTTGATGAAGCTGGCAACGTCATTGTCCCTCCTGCTGCTGTTGTTGGTCAGATTGTCGCGCCAGCTGCGCAAGCCAACGTTGGGAATGCTGGGGTTGATCGAGGTAGAACGCTTGCTAAGCACAACATACTTGATCAGTTCTATGCCAATCGATCTGCGATTCGCATTCCAACTTTTCAGAGGAATGACTTTGAGCTGAAACATGCGTACTACGCTCTTGTGAGTCATAATCCTTTCCATGGCCTATCTCATGAACACCCCATGGATCATATCGAGAGGTTCGAAGATTTGGTCACTGGTATGAAGTACAATGGAGTGCCCAATGAGTTCCTCTTCTGCAAACTTTTCCCATACTCTCTTAGTGGGGATGCTGCTTATTGGCTGAAGCAGTTGGCTCCTGGTTCGCTAACTACATGGGATGAGACGAAGAACGCATTCCTGAACAATTTCTATGATGATGCAAGATCCGAGGAGCTCAGGAACAAGATCTCTCAATTTTCTCAAGGTCCAACAGAGGCACTCAAAGCTGCTTGGACACGTTTCAAGTCATATCAGAGAGATTGTCCGCACCATGGGTTCACTCAGGTTCAGCTGCTGGGTACTTTCTACAGAGGAATCAATTGGAGGTACCAGATGGCTTTGGATACTGCGAGTAATGCGAACTTCAACAACAGGTATCCAGATGATGCGGTTGTGTTGATTGATAACTTAGGAAGCGGCATAGGGTGTTGTTGATTGTCTCACTCTCATGAAATAGGCGTGAATGTCTTCCTTGCTCTCATTGCTATAGCGGAAGAAAGCGTATATAGGTCCTTTTTCCCAAACTTCTTCGAAGGAGGTGTACATCGGGATTGATTTCACAAATCTATTAAACTCGATCAATCTCTCTCGGGTGATGCATTATGTCCTTGGCTCTTCCGGTATTGGACTTAGTGGAGGTGTTGCTTCAAATGCTGAGTAAGGCATATATATAAGGCATGTAGATCCTCCTTGGTGGGCTGCTTTGAAGTGTTATTGATGAAGAGAATGAGACTTATTCATGATCTTGAATCACCTTGCAAGGTGCATATAAATCTGGTTCCAGGTCGCTTGAAGGCTCATATGAAGTTTGAGTGTCAATGGAGAATGCCGCTTGCTCGAGAGAAAGTGTACGGGACTCAAACGGTTCAAGGGTAGACGAGCAGAGGCTGGCCGCGGGTCCAACAGACGGAGGCGCGGTGGATCGGAGGTTGGCCACGGGTCGGTTGAGTGTACCCGCAATGGAGCGAGGGCTGGCCATGGCCGGAGAGCTCACGCTAGTGGTGAGAGGAGTCTGTGGGGACGTGTTCGGTTCGTCGTCTCCTTCATCTCCTTCGGTGTTTTCCTCTTCCAAAGGATCAGTTGGCTTCTCTTCCATGTCAGGGACATGTACTTCAAGTGTTGTATAATGCTTCTCATGATCTTTAGATAGTTTCTCCACTTTCTCTTCTACTTCATTGATAGCACAAATGAGTCGATCTAGCGTAAGGTCGAGCTCTTCCGTCTTGTCTTTAATTTCCCCTACGCCTTCCCATAGCTCAAGGGCGTAGTCGTAGGTGGTGTTTTTGTTGTCATTGACAGAGTTATCCAAATCATCAAGCTTGTAATTCAAAGTACATACCCCATCATTAGCTTCTCGAATATCGAACTTTAGTCTTCCTTGTTCTTCTTCAACGAGTTCCATCCTCTCGTTGAGTGTTGTATCATCTTTAAGTGTCTGTTCTTCAAGGAATTTGATGTGGGTAGCAAGGTCATCAAACTTCTTATTGAATTCGATGGAGATGGAATCTTACTTCTCATTTAAAGTGGCTCCAAACTTGGTTTGGGATTCGATGGTATTGTTGATGATGTCTTCTATTCGCTTCAAACGAGCACTGAATTCCAAGCTTTCATCATGCTGGTCCGAGAATTGATGGTGTTGATGGTATGAACGTTGTCTAGAGTTGACAACGGGATACGCAAAAGGTTCGTCTCGGTAGTAAGGAGGCTCGTGGCTTCATTGAGAGTAGTTGGTCGGTGCCGGTTTCCGATCTATGTAGAACGAGTCACACACAGCATGTGAGTCGTGACAGTGGTGAGCGCAAGATGGGTCATAGTAACCCCGCTCGTAGTAGCAATCCCGCTCCAGAGGCGAGTTCATGTTTCAAAGCCTGAAACGAAGAAAAACAAAACCAAAAATCAAATATAAAAAGTTTGTTCTAGAGTCGTTCTACTAACCTCTAAGGTGTGATAGAAACTGTAACGATCTCTCCCCGGCAACGGCGCCAAAAACTTGATGGAATCGGATTCTACTCCAAAACTTCATGTCTTAAATTTATAAACCTTAAAGCCTGCAAGTGCACAAATGTCCGTTGTAGTACTTGAGGTATCGATTTACATGGAGAGGGTGCTGTTCTATGTGACCTTAGACAGTGTATAGTAAATAAACCTAGAACGAATATATTTTTATAGGGTTTTTGTAACAAGAATTGTAAAGAACAAAAAACGGAAAATTTCTACTAAACTTTTTCTAAGGAATTTGATGGCTACTTTAATCTAAGGGAATCTAATTTCTAATATAAGACTAAGAGACTCTAAACCTAATCCTAAGAAATTCTAAGATTAACCTAATACCTAAGAAAATCGACTACTAACCTAAACCTAATTAAATTGATAACTAAACTACTTCTACGGACTCTATTGCTAACTACACTACTAGAGACGGTTGTAACTATTCTAAAATGTTGCTGGGTCGAGAGAAATATCTCGGGGGTATGCTCGATTCAATCAAACGGCCCCTAACTCATTAGTAACCGGTGTTTCTAGATTATAACTCCACGAACATGACATAATAATGACGTAGTCCACTCCCGTACAACCTACGTCCAACAATCTATTCACTCGACCAGTAGCTTTTTTCTCTGGCCGCGCGTAAGATTGTGATTTGCTAGTTGGTCCATAGGTTCATGGCACTCTGTAAGTATACTTTCGAAATCTTACGACGCGCACGCCTTGTGGATGCATTTTGCTGGTGATTAGATGCAACACTTTCGTGGTTCTAAACTCCCCTTATCAGCCTCTAGTTCATGATTCATGCATTAACAACTCTCCACAAGAAAGAGCTCTAGAAATCGGCTAGGGTTTACCGAGTGAAATCCTTATCGAACATAGAATTCCCCTCGATAATCATTTAGACCCAACAATCTAAACTACTCACACATACTGGAAAAAGACATGATTAAATTAAACATGAGATTGGTGAAGAAGCCTCACGAATTCAAGAACTAAGCTCGGTGAGAAACCTCACGAATTCAAGAACTAAGCTCGGTGAGAAACCTCCTCACCAATCCCGAAAATCTCAATGCAAGAGTACACGAATGAAAGCAAAACTAGTGTGTCCCATCTTCCTCTCAAAATCTCTGTCTAAAAAAAGTATTTATAGGTCTTCAACATACTTGGGTCATTTTAGGGTTTGACGAGAAAAGACGGTTTTGGCCTAGGGTTAAGAAACAGATCATCTTGGGTGGAACTGGGCTTGGCCGCCGGTGCACAGCTCCTGGCCACGGCGAAATGGACCCTGGCCGCGGTGGAATGGCTCGAGGGGCGGCAAACTGATGCTTGGCCGCAGGTCCGGCTCCTCGACCCGCGGTGGACTGCTCCTACGGGCAGCTTCGTCGGTCTTCAGTGATTCGGGTATAATTAAGGATCTAACCATTGGATTGTCCCCAATCTAATTGCATTTGAAAGTTGGTTGTATATACTTTGTTGTATCCAAATTTGGTGATGATCAGACGGTGAAAATGTCTTCTTTAATTGCAAGACTTCTTGACGGTCCAAGTTTATCCAAAAACGTACTTTTGCTCCGAAATGCACTCTTTAATCCTGAGTTACCTGAAAAGAGTTTTAAAACCGCAAACATGCGAAACCCGTAATAAAAGCATACCTTTGTTAGGGATCAAGTTGTTCTGTAGTTCATTGCGATAAGGTGGTTCTAGTCGAATGAGAGTTTTCTCCTTAGATGGGTCTTCTTGGGTTTTCCTTTGGCGTTCTCGGTTGGCTTGTCATTGCTACACTGTGATTCAGGGGAACCTTCTTCTTCGTGTTTAAGTTGGGTGGCGGGGTAGAAAACATCGTTGTCGATGTGAGTGAAAGATAGGCATTGACGTGGCCAATCCATGATTGCTCCGATCGTAACTATGAACGGCCATACAAGGATTATCGGAGCCGGATAGATCTTCTCTGCTTTAAAAACGTAGAAGTCAACATGTTCTATAAAATATCTGATCTTTACATGTACATCATGCGCGATTGATATGCTCAAATTAATACCCTAAAAGTACTAAAGCAGTTGTTGTAGTAAGTGTAGGGGTCGAACACAATGACTCACAGAAATCACACAATAGATTGTATAGTATCGAATCAAGCTAAGCAAATCAGATGAAACAAAAACAATAAACAGTAAAAGAGTTGTAAATTCGATGGAATAAATATAGATTCAGGGTATTTCTCAGGAAATCAATGAATGCAGATAAACTAATTAACAGGTTTCAGATTTAGCGCGGTTCTTGAACTCAAATCACTAAAGTATAATTAACCAATTGTCGTTGCGAGAATTATCTAAATCTAAACTTCAGAATCCCAAATCTCTTTGCAAATTCCTAAGAATAAATCAGCTTTAATTTCAGGTTTGATATGTTCACAAATCAATTAAACCAAATCTCTTTGTGAATAATCAATTTGCTCATCTTAGGTTCTATCAGGTAATTAATCGCACTGTCATGCCTAATCAATTATCCTAAGATCTATATTCTAGGTAGCTAATCTAGAGCAAGCTTTGAACACAACCTAAAGCGAAGAACTAATTCAGACGGTGAATCCTAATAAACTAATCAACCTAGTATTCAGAGAAAACCCTTATGAGAACCATGAACCTAAAGTGGATCTACTCAGACATGGAGAATGAAAGCAACATGATTGAATAGATCATCAAAGAAAACAATAGAAAACATGAGTTCAGAGTTGTCTCTCCAAAAACCAAAGTAAAATAAAAGTAGAATAAAGCATAGCCATTCAAGTGGCTGTAAAACCTAATTAAATAGTCTAAACACGAATTGGGGTCTTCTTGTAAATATTAAAGTCTTCTGGAGCAATTCTGCAATTCTTCAACTCTTGGAAAAGTCGCGGGTCGTATCTGCTGCGATGGGTATCGATCGATACTAGGCAGTATCGATCGATATTGATGCTTCAAATCGGGTACTCAGCAACACGAACTTCTGCTTTGCTCCAGAATGCTCCAGAAAGCTCCAATATCTCCAATTATGCTCCAAACGTGCTAAAACCAGTAAAAGACTCTAAAGACTCCAAAATACTAGAAAGACTCTATAAAACGGACTTATATCATGGCATAAAAGGGGTAAAAACCATGATATATCAACTCTCTCAGACTTAGCCTTTGCTTGCCCTCAAGCAAATAGAAGACTAAACCAGAGAAAGAGGTTTGAAAATACGGAGACTCACCTATTCAAGAACCATCGCAAAGATCCTAACCTCGCTTTCAACCTTTATGTGATCATTCCCTCTTAAGTAGAATAATGGGATCGCTGGAAATTTTCCTAGCCCTCTACTCAGAAGAAAATCATTTCATCTTTTATGCTCTTATTTATTAACTTATAACAGGGGAGAGAGATACCATTACTTTAAACATATGGGTTCCTTTGTCAGATATGAATGATGAATTAAGCTATGTAAACACTAACCACATCAATGAAGTGCAAAAATTTGGCTCAGGCTTCAGAAAGAACTCTGCTGGAGACATGGATGTTTTCTAGTCAACTGGTCAGTCCTTGGATTTTTCATTAGTCGATCTAGAGTTGATCCTGCAACACTGTTCACTCAAAAATAAAATCAAAACAACAATTCAAGCATATGATCATCATCTCCAACAAGTTTTGACTCAATAAAACGTTTTTGACTCGATAAAACAACTGATTCTAAGAAAAACAAACACAATGTCAGCAGACACCTCCCCCAGACTTAAGCAACACTGTCCCCAGTGTTATCTAGCCTAAGGTTGGTGAAAGAAAACAAAAGAACATAATAAAATTAAGAGAAACAAGAAGTTACCGTGCTGGAACATCTGGTGTCGACCGACACACGTCCTGGTATCGATCGATACCAGGCTTAAGTCGACATGATGAACTCTTCTATATCGCGTAGGGTATCGATCGATACCAATGTGGTATCGATCGATACTCAGGCGATTTCGAGTTTTGCTCCTTGTTTATCCTGACACAAACACATAACGAAAAATAAAAAGAAAAATGACTCAAAAGCAGACTTACCAGTGGGTTGCCTCCCACCAAGCGCTCGTTTAAAGTCAGTAGCTTGACTTTGGCTCAGCTGATCAGTCAGGAGAAGATTGAGAGCTTACTCCCATGCAAGTTCCACAGCTAGATACTTGCAGACTCAAAGTTCTGCTCAACATGCTCTCCATAAATTCCTTTCCTTTCTCTTTCAGCTCCAAAGTAAGAAGAACTCGAGCCTTAGAGAATGGCTTCGAAGTTCCTTTGCACTTCACCTTGTATTCAATCGAATCCCCATCACACTTCTGAGGGGTTAGAGTCACATGGGTAGCACTCTAGACTCTTTTGCTCTTCGCCTTCTTCTTTATTGCCTTAGCCTTCCTGACAACTTTCTTGGGGATGCTGGGCGGTTCAACCAAAACGTCTATGACAGTTGGGTCGTCAGGAGGCTCTTCCAAAAGATCAACTACCAATGTCTCTCTTGTGACAACAGTGAAGCACGAGACATGTGTGGGAGCACCTCTAGAGGGAATGACATCATAGTAGACCTCTCCGTCAATGTAAGAGAAAGAGAGTCTCTTATTAGGTGTGTCTATGATCGCGCCAGCAGTAGCCATAAACGGTCGTCCCAGGAGCAAAGAAATCTCAGATCCTTCGGAATAGATATGGCAGCTTTGTTCGCACCGTAACGGAATAGTGACGGTCCGTTACAGAATAGTTAACACCGTTGATTTAATTAAAACGTGTTGATTATTTTATTATATAAAAATATTCTTTTATTATTTTCATAATGAAAAAATCCAAAAAAAAAAAATGAAAATAAAGAAAACTACAAAAAAATCTATGTTGGTGCTTCCGTCCATGGATGCTCTCTACCTCTGTTTCTCAGGTTCTTCGTCGATCTCGTTAATTCCTTTGGTTCTAATGCCAATAACGTCGACAAGGTGCTGCAATCTGGGCTTCCTCTTGGGCAGGTGAAAGACAGAAAAAAAAACTAAACTTTATGTTTCTTGATCGATGAGCTAGATTCGATTTTAATTCGGGTTTTTTTTGTTGCAGAGATTTCATGTTGGAGCTAGATTTTTAAAGTGCTATTTTTTTCATCCTCGGAGGTTTAAGATGCGATTTTCCCAAAACTTTTATCAAGTAACAATAGACACCATTGAGATACCATTGAAAAAAAAAAAAAAATAGGCGCCATTGAGACTGACTGACTGACTGACTGAACTAAAGGAGTTAATACTCCGAGAAGGCGACAAAAAAATAAACCTGGCCAGACCAATTTCACAGACGCAAAAGATGTTTCTCTTTCTTATATACAACCCTTGAGCAACTGTTTTTGCAATGTACATATATCCTCCAATTGTGAAGGACCGACCAAGCGAATGTTGTGTGGTCAAGTGACCAAAAACTTGTCCTTTATTACTACATCACCAAATCATCAGCAGAGTAATAGTCGGCAATAAGACGATACATGTAAGATGGGTTGTGTCCTCCTCTGTAACCAAAACAGTAATTCCATCATCAGGTTCTTAACCAAAGTAACGCCATGAAAATGAACAAATCTACATATATAGTAACTAGAAGAAAGCAAAGATATATATATGAGACATACGTGTCGGTTATAAAGAGACTAACAAGGTTTGGTGGGACGTAATCGAATGTTGGGTTTACAACTTGAAGAAGGGGAGACCCAGAACCCGCTCCAAAATCCAGGCAATCAGAGAATTCACCAAAATCCAACAGTTCAGAAGGAGATCTCAGCTCGTTTAGTAATACCTCTGGATTGTGTGGATACAGTGGACATAACTGTTTTATTACATTAAAAAAAAAACAAAGTCAAGTTTTGAGGTTCTTGAGAGCAACCAATGGTTTGAGACCAAAAAAAAAAAACACAACTCAGAAACCAACCTTGTGACTTCCGGCTAGAACCACAAATGGGACTGCGTGCTTTTGTGCTGCAAGAGCAGCCATGTTGACTCCAACAGGTCCTATAACCCCACCATTAGCCATCACTGCATGAGCTCCAATTATAACCTGTGCATTATCACATCATTTGTAATCTAATTATAGAAGCCAAGGACAAGGAAACATAGACTTGGGCAGGATTAAACATGTACCATATTCACTCGAGATATCATGGCAAACACTGCAGAGTCAGTGATCACAGTGGTCTGCAAACCTCTAGCAACCAATTCTTTTGCTAATAGATGGCCCTGATACCTAACAACATAATAGAATAGAATTAGAAGAAAGACAATAAAAATGATACAGCTGAGTTAGAAGGACACTAACGATGGTCATGATGAAACAAACATTAGAAAAAGGAGACACCAAACCTAGGTGCACCTTCAGCTACAAATACACGAAATGATCTTTTTTTCTCCTTTGCAGCACACAGAAACTCAAGAACTGTTCTTGAGCTACCCAGTGTTAGAATCACCTCACTTACAAAAAAAAAAGAAGTTAGGCAAATACAAAAGTACTTTTGATGGTATAGAGACGAAAAAGTACTTTTGATGTATATGCTCTATAGCTTGCTCAGAGATCTGCTCATGACAACCAGCAATCTCTTGGATAAGTTGATTGACTCCTTCTATAACATCATGTTTCAGCTTCCGAGTTATTGAACTTTTATCGGCAGCTGAAAAAAGTACATTAGACCATCAATATCAACCTATTTTAGCTGCCAAACAAAATTTTGTCCAATGATTTAAACAAGATATTTCAATAAAAGCGAGATGAACCACTTAAAACCAGACTATTAGGAACAGAAATTGATTCACTTAATTCATCCTTGTAACTCAGAACCAAAACTTGATAGAGAATTCCAACAACAAAACTACCAGAACCAGTGATCTAGGGTTCTTCCTAGAGTTCCCTGAATCTCCCAAGCCTAAAAGTCCCTAAACCCTAAACCAGCTTCCTCTGATACCTGAATCTGTTACATTTAATGTCAATGTATAATCCCCGTCTAAGACAGTTCCCAAAAGAAAAGCATGAGTATCGACTTGTAAAAGAGAATGTAAATTAATTCATTCTATTCCTACCACAACACTTCTCTTCATGGCTTATCAAGGACACAAACTAAAAGAGGCAGTATAGAGTTCTACTGAAAAAAAAATAGCATTTGGAAAGGAGAGAAAAAGGCATGGAAAAGGTACATTTACTTTTGCTTTCGGAATCAGCACCAGATGAAGATGTGTATGGGACAGTTGCAGATTCATGAGTGCCCTCGAGAAGCGTTTGCAAAGATGGAGGGCGTAACGTACTCCTAGCTGCAGCTGCAACAACTGCCGCAGACATTGCAGGATACCCAATTCCTTTGCTATTATCATCTTTATCATCATCACTTTCATCCAGCAAGTCCAACCCAGCCATAGCTGCTGTAGTTAGAGATAGATCCTCCTCCCTTATAATATGCAAAACCCGTCTAACTACATTGCCCACCGCAAGCTCTACAAAATAAAATCCAACAAAATTTATCCCTTGGTTGATAAAGATAAATTGCACAGGCTGAAAGAAAATATGTAAGCAAAAACAGAACATACCAACAGGATTTGCAGCAACCAATTGCTCACCAACGGCTTTCACAGCATCAATAAGAGCTGAAGCCTGGTTTGCGTGAGGCACCCGCTGCTGCGAAATCACTGACCTAAGAAGCTCTACCGTGAATTTGGCTGTAGCCTGTGAGCCCTCAATCTTACTGTATAATACATGACCAAATCAGTAACTCACTTAACAAAGGGTTATACCAAAATTGAAGAACAGAACAGAAAGCCGCAAAAAAAGAAGAAGGAAATACCGTTTTCTGAGCTTGTTGACAAATTCCAACACCGTTGATTGGACGTCTGGCATCTTCCTTATCCAAAATCACACAGAAACTTGAAAAAAAATCGAAACCAGAGCCGCCAGATTTCATAAACCATAATCACGAGCGATTGGAAAACCCAAAAAACGCGAATCAATGAGTAGTAAAAAAAAGTGAGTTCTTTAGCTGAAATCTGACATTTTTCCAAAAATATTCATTGATAACTAGTTGAAACCAACTTAATTATATAGATGCATCTATACTATACAAAGCAGCTTAACCAATTAAAAAGTATGAAAATCATCGACTAATCATCATATTAGATATTGAGATTGAGAGTATCGGTTAGTGTTAACCAATTATAATTTAGTTGGGTTATTTTATGATAAACCAGAACCATCTTCATCATATAAGAAGATGTATGTAACGATTTTGACTCAGATTGAAAAACATAATCATTTTCACATTTCATCGTCTTCTTCGTCTGTCTCTTCTAACATGGTATCAGAGCCTTGAGCTCAAGCTCAATCGATCCGATTTTTCTTTTCTTCCGCTTCATTGACCTAGATTAATCGACAATTCTTCCGATTGATCTCTTCTTCTTTTATTTTCGATCATCTTGTTCGGTTATTCCACCGACTTTGATTTGATTATTGGTCATTCCGCCAAAATCTGTGATTCAATGGTTACTATTCGTAAATCCTCGCGTCGTACAGCACTCGGTTCTACTTCGACGGCGAAATCTGCTAATCCGGCAAGATCCGCACCCAATCCGACGACTGCTGTCACTAATCCACCTATTCCAGTGGCGGTAACGGCGAATCCTGCCTCGTCGACTATCCCGATGTCTAATCTTGCATCGATTCCTGACTCGATTCCACCAGTTCTCCATCACGAAGGATTTGATTATGCTGGAATCCAATATTCTCCATATTTCTTGACAAGCGGTGACAATCTGGAATCTTCGATCATCTCTGAGGTATTTGATGGAACTAATTACAACACATGGAACATTGCTATTACGATTGCCCTAGACGCTAAGAACAAGCTTGCTTTTGTCGATGGATCTTTTCCGAGACCAGATGAAATGCATCCTCATTATCGTATATGGTCTAGATGCAATAGTATGGTCAAATCTTGGATCCTAAACTTTGTGACAAAACAAATCTATGGTAGTATTCTGCGTTTCAATGATGCTTCTGAAATCTGGAAAGATTTGTTGGTGCGATTCCACATCACAAACCTACCAAGATCGTATCAAGTTACACAACATATATGGTCTCTTCAGCAAGGATCTACAGATCTCTCGACATACTACACAAAGTTGAAGACTCTCTGGGATGATCTTGATGGTGCTGACTGTGTGAAGACTTGTAAAAATTGCAGTTGTTGCAAAGCTACTGCTGTTAAGGCTGAACACACAAAGGTTATTAAGTTCTTGGCAGGATTGAATGACTCCTACAGCAATGCACGCAGTCAAATCATCATGAAGAAGAATATCCCTGATCTTTCAGAAGTCTACAATCTTTTGGATCAAGACTATAGTCAAAGGAGCATTCATCTAGTTTCGAATGCATATGCCTTCAACATTTATGCATCTGATTCAGTACAAGCCTTTGCTAATGCAGCTAAATTCAGTAATCAGCGTCAGAACAGACCAATGTGTTCTCACTGTGGTTACCCAGGACATACTGCTGATAAATGCTACAAGATTCACGGATATCCTCCTGGTTTCAAGCACAAGCAAAAAGTCCAAACTACTTCTGAGAAACAATTTGCTAAACCAATTGTTGCTAATCTTTCTTTGGCAGACAATATCAGTGATGAGAACAAAGCTTCGAGTATGATAAACACTCTGTCAAAAGATCAGATTCAAGGTGTGATTGCTTATTTCAACACTCAGCTTCAGCCTCTGTCTACTGAGATTCACGGATATCCTCCTGGTTTCAAGCACAAGCAAAAAGTCCAAACTACTTCTGAGAAACAATTTGATAAACCAATTGTTGCTAATCTTTCTTTGGTAGACAATATCAGTGATGAGAACAAAGCTTTGAGTATGATAAACACTCTGTCAAAAGATCAGATTCAAGGTGTGATTGCTTATTTCAACACTCAGCTTCAGCCTCTGTCTACTGATTCTGTTGGATTTACTTCTGGTGGTTCGATCACTACTCTCCTTGGTATGGCATTCTCGTCTTCCACATTATGTTTTGTTGGAATCTTAAGAGCAACTGGAAATGTATTGAATGCCGCCTCTTGGATAGTTGATAGTGGAGCAACTCACCATGTTTGTCATGATAAGAAATTGTTTGTTAGTCTATCTGAGACATTGGATAAATCAGTCACCTTACCAACTGGTTTAGGAATACGGATTACATGCATTGGTCAAACTCAACTGAATGATTCTCTGATGTTGAACAATGCTTTATACATCCCAAATTTCAGATTGAACCTCATGAGTGTAAGTCAGCTGATAAAAGATTTGGGTTATAGAGTTGTTTTTGATGAAGATTCATGTATGATACATGATCATACCAAGGGGCTGATGATTGGTCATGGTGAACAAGTCTCCAACCTCTATATTCTGGATGCAGCATCTATCATCAAGCCTCTAGTACAATCATCTCTACTTACTAATCTTGTTGTTGACACCACTATGTGGCACAATAGATTAGGACATCCATCTGTAAGCAAGATTGATTCTCTTGCAAATGTACTTGGAATAAAACAGAGAAATAAATGAACATTTCATTGTGCTATTTGCCCCCTCGCAAAGCAGAAACATCTTTCTTTCAACTCTGAAAATCATATGTGTGCAGCTACCTTTGATCTCCTTCACATAGACATTTGTGGTCCATTCTCAGTGTCCACCGTTGAAGGTTATAGGTACTTTCTCACCATAGTTGATGACCATATCCGTGTGACTTGGGTTTATTTGCTCATAACAAAGAGTGAGGTCTTACAAGTTTTCCCTGATTTTTTAAAGATGATTGAGAATCAATACAAAGCTGTAGTCAAAGGAGTGAGATCGGACAATGCTCCAGAACTGAAGTTTGGGGATCTATTCATGTCAAAAGGCATCACTTCGTATCATTCATGCCCTGAAACTCCTGAGCAGAATTCAGTTGTGGAAAGAAAACATCAGCATATCTTGAATGTCGCAAGATCACTGATGTTTCAAGCTCGAATTCCACTTGAATAATGGAGTGACTGTGTTTTGACAGCATTTTTCCTGATTAATCGCCTGCCAACTCCTTTGCTCAACAACAAATCTCCATTTCAAATATTAACATCAAAGAAACCTGATTACAGTGGGATTCGTGTCTTTGGTTGTCTCTGTTACAATTCTACCTCTTTGAAGCACATAAATAAGTTTCAACCAAGATCTCGGCCCTGCATTTTTCTTGGATATCCACAAGGATACAAGGGATACAAGGTTCTCGAAAAGGTACTCATGAATCTTTCTCAATCCCTGATTGTTTTGTTATTGATGATGCAGACGTTTCTCCTCATCATAGTGATATTCCTGTAGTTATGAGTGATGACTCTCCTATAGTTGTGAATGACACTACTCAGAATGATGAGATAGAAAGAGTAAAGAGAACTTCAAAAGCACCAGCCTACTTGCAAGATTATTATTGCAATATGACAGCTACTGACATCCCATATCCTCTAGCAAATTACATGTCATATGCACATCTCTCAGATGAATACAAAGCTTACATCTATGCTGTTGTTAAACCCAAAAATCACACATATCGTAGATTGATGAAATTGGTTTGAGTTTAGGAGAATTATTTTACTAGAATCATAGCTGGACCCGAGGTGGGTTGCCTACGTACCCTCGAAAGAGATCAAGCCGGTCGTAGTTGTAATTACATAGAAATTTTGACCCCTTCTTCTAGCGCCAATTGAAGGAACCAGAATTCGCACATATCGTAGATCGGCAAATTCAATTTAGGGTTTAGGAGAATTATTTTTACTAGATTTATAGTTGTGCCGTTGAAAGCTGCCTACGTACCCTTTGAAGGGATCAAGCCAAAACGTAGTTCTTTTTACAAAGAATGTTCAGGATATTTTTAAATGATTATTATGCATAGGGGGTTCCCTATTTATAAGTCTTGAAGTCCTTAACTCTTCATTTTCCTTCTTGACTATGTATTGGCAATTGTTCTTTTTCCTTTAAGTCGATAAGGATAATCTCCTTTCTTCCCGGGATTTGCCTTTTTCCAATAAAATGAGATCTTCCTTTTATTTCGTAAGTCGATCTTGATGGGTTTTGATGTCGGAGTTGGGCTGATCTTAATTCAAACCGGGGGAGTGCTAAATACCCCTCTAACAATTAGTCCCCCCCCTCAGTTCGGCGAAGGAGTACCTTGAGTTCGGTGAAGTTCATGGAGAATTCTTTAGCCCGGTTGGAATTGAGATCAGCATCTTATCTTGATCGTTTAAACTTGACGCTTCGAGGATCTTGAGTTCAGTCAAGTAGAGTTTCATATGCAACGAACGGAGTTTGGCAGCTTATGCGAGATCATTAGCTCGGCTTTTGGTAATAAACTGTCGTGAAACAATGCTTGTCCTTTAAGGTTGTTGTGCTGCGAGGCCTAACTCGGCTTCTGTTGCGAGGTTGGTTGATCGTGGGGATCGATGAGTTGCTTAGGATTTCTTTGGTTTTATAGCTGCGCCTCGGGAAAGGCTGCCTACGTACCCTTTTGAAGGGATCAAGCCATTCGTAGTTCGGGGCATAAGGGTTTTGCGAACTATGTGAGCTCGGCTTACGAGATTTGCGAACTATGAAAGCTTCGGCTTATTTTACTTAGTCAATCTTGACTGTAGTGAATTCGAGTTCGGCTTTTTGTGAGGTCGTAAAATGATACGATCCTCTCGGGTTCATCGTGCACAAAATTGGGGCCGTAAACAATACGGTCTTAGCCGGGGTGTATAGGATGAACTCGATTCTACGACCTATTCGAGATCGGCGATTGTGATGAGATCGGCTTACTAATTTGCGATTGTTGAGAAATCGGCTTATTAATTTGCGATTGTTGAGAAATCGGCTTATTAACTTTGCGATTGTTGAGAAATCTGCTTAGGTTTTTGCGAGGAATGACGTTCGGCTTACCTTAGAGCTCGACATAAGAGTACGTGAACAGCTCGTCTTAAGATACTCCAAGGTTTTCTCAGATCGAATCCGAGTGTGCGAGACAGCTCATCTTATTTAGCTTGGATGACCTGAGAGCGAATATAGTGCGGGACTGGTCCCGGCTTAACATGGAAGGTGTGTTATCCATAGCACCATGAGGATGCATGCGAGACAAAGCTCGGCTTATATTTTTGTACAGATCGCCTGGCCAGGCCGTCGATGTGTGAAACCGCGATGGTTTAAAGTGCGAACTATACGAGTTCGGCTTAAATTACTTAGTCGTTTCAGACTGTTGTGCGAGATGTAGAGTTCGGTTTAGGAGAGTACGAACTGCTTGAGTACGGCGAACTGCGATAGTCCAGCTTGAAAAATACGAACCGTGTGAGTTCGGCGAACTGCGATAGTTCAACTTAAAAAATACGAACTGTGTGAGTTCGGCGAACTGCGATAGTTCGGCTTGAAAAATACGAATTGTGAAAGCTATATAAGCTCGGCTTATGTGTGCGAACTATGGAGTTCGGCTTTTGATGCGAGCTGGGGAGTTATAACTAAACCCAGTGATAGGCTGAGCTGAAACTGACTGAAGTTCTGAACTGAAATTGAAGAATTGAAGTTCTGAATCTGACGAACTGAAGTTCTGAATCTGACGAACTGAAGTTCTGAATCGAATCTGATGAACTGAAGTTCTGAATCTGACGAACTGTAGTTCTGAATCGAATCTGACGAACTGAAGTTCTGAATCGAATCTGACGAACTAAAATTCTGATGAACTGAGATTATGATCGAATTATGATCTGAAACCGATGAACTGAAATTCTGAACCAAAAATAGTCGAACTGATATTCTAAAATTCTAAGCTGACTGAAACTGAATCGAACTAAAATCGGTAGATGAATGTAGCTTGATAATCGAATGTAGCTCGGTAGGCAAGATGTAGCTCGGTAGGAGAGTGTATCGTAGCTCGGTAGACGAGCGTCCTTTTTTTTTTTTTTTTTTTTTTTTGGCGAATCCGGTCGGGGTTGGGCTTTCGATATTCTCAATACTTTGGGCCAGGGGATGGCTTAATCTAAAATAGACCAGAATTTGGGCCCAGTAAACATCAGGTGGGCCGAGATCTGCTCAAGCCCAAAAGGAAGAAGATCTGGTTTTCGTCGTCACGTCGTAGGTCGGCGTTGGTTCGTTGCAGGTCGACGTTTGCGGAGATAAGCAACAGCGGTGATGGCAGCGCTTGACGAGTTCGAGTCGGCGACATGTACTACCTCGGATCAAAGATTGTACGGTGATTGGAGAATTATTTCATCAGTACGTCGTCTTCGAGTTTCTGATTTCTCGTGTAAAAATAATTCTCCATAAACCCTCAATATTCTTTACCCCTCCTTCTAGCGCCAATTGACCTCGAGCTTCGGGATTCTAGTGTTTAATAATTCTCCATTCCCCACAGTCGGCGCCAATTGTTAAACCCAAAAATCACACATATCGTAGATTGATGAAATCGGTTTGGGTTTATGAGAATTATTTTACTAGAATCATAGCTGGACCCGAGGTGGGTTGCCTACGTACCCTCGAAAGGGATCAAGCCGGTCGTAGTTCTAATTACATAGAAAGTTTGACCCCTCCTTCTAGCGCCAATTGAAGGAACCATAATTCGCACATATCGTAGATCGGCGAATTCAGTTTAGGGTGTAGGAGAATTATTTTTATTAGATTTGTAGCTGTGCCGTTGAAGGCTGCCTACGTACCCTTTAAAGGGATCAAGCAAAAACGTAGTTCGTGTTACAAAGAATGTTCAGGATATTTTTAGACGATTATTATGAATAGGGGTTCCCTATTTATAAGTCTTGAAGTCCTTAACTCTTCATTTTCCTTCTTGACTTTGTATTGGCAATTGTCGTTTTTCCTTTAAGTCAATAAGGATAATCTCCTTTCTTCCCGGGATTTGCCTTTTTCCAATAAAAGGAGATCTTCCTTTTATTTCGTAAGTCGAACTTGATGGGTTTTGATGTCGGAGTTGGGCTGATCTTAATTCAAACCGGGTTAAACCGTGGGAGTGCTAAATCCCCCTCTAACAGCTGTGACACAGCATGTAGAACCTACGTCTTTCAATCAGGCCAAGAAGTTTGATGAGTGGATCAAGGCCATGAATGAAGAACTCATTGCATTGGAAAACAATGATACTTGGCTAATATGTTCTCTTCCACTTGACAAACATGCGATTGGATGCAAATGGGTTTACAAACTCAAATTCAATGCTGATGGGAGTTTGGAAAGATACAAGGCAAGGTTAGTGGCAAAGGGATATACTCAGCAAGAAGGTATAGACTTTGTTGACACTTTTTCTCCTGTTGCAAAAATGACAACTGTGAAAATGTTATTGTTAGTTGCTGCATCACAGAAATGGAGTTTGACTCGGCTAGATATTTCTAATGCTTTTCTTAATGGCGACCTTGATGAGGAGATTTACATGTCTCTGCCTCCACGATATACACCAAAGAAGGGGGGAAACGTTACCTCCTAATCCAGTGTGTAAGCTGAACAAGTCTTTGTATGGCCTGAAACATGCATCTCGACAGTGGTTTCTAAAGTTCAGTTCCACTTTGTTGAATCTTGGTTTCCAGAAATCTCATGCTGATCATACTCTGTTTGTGAAGAATACAGATGGGAGATACATGGCTGTTTTAGTGTATGTTGACGACATCATAATTGCAAGCAACAATGATGAAACTTTTGCGCAACATAAATCAGATCTGCAACAAGCTTTCAAACTCAGAGACTTTGGCTATTTGAAATATTTTTTGGGCTTGGAGATAGCTAGATCTAACTCAGGCATCTCAGTTTGTCAAAGAAAATACACTTTGGAGCTATTAGAAGAAACTGGACAGTTGGGTTACAAACCATCTACAATTCTGATGGATCCAAGTTTTAAACTGTGTCAAGATAGTGATGAACCTCTGCTTGATAATCCAGAGTCATACAGACGACTAGTGGGAAAATTGATGTACCTGACTATCACCAGGCCGGATATCACTTATGCAGTTAATCGGCTTTGTCAGTTTTCTTCTTCTCCGAAAAACTCCCATCTTCAAGCTGCTTTCAGAGTGTTGCATTATCTCAAAGGAACAGTCGGAATGGGTTTTTTCTACTCTGCTGAATCTGATTTGATCTTAAAAGGATTTACTGATGCAGATTGGGCCTCTTGTGCTGATACGAGAAGATCAACATCAGGTTTCTGCATGTTTCTTGGTCCCTCTCTCATTTCGTGGAAGTCTAAGAAACAAGCAACTGTTTCACACAGCTCTGCAGAATCTGAATATCGTGCTATGGAATTTGCAGTTCGTAAGATTGAGTGGTTAGTGAATCTTCTCAAAGAGTTCTTAGCTCCTCAAACTAAATCAGTTGCCTTTTACTGTGACTCCACTTCAGCTATTCATATTGCGAATAATGCAGTCTTCCATGAGAGAACCAAGCACGTTGAGCTTGATTGTCACATGGTGCGTGACAGAGTTCAGAGTGGTTTAATTTAAGACTTTGCATGTACGGACATAACATCAACTTGCCGACGTCTTCACCAAACCATTATATTCTACTCAGTTCAAGAATCTAATTGGCAAGATGGCTTTAACTTCGATATTCTCGCCATCTTGAGGGAGAATATTAGATATTGAGAGTATCAGTTAGTGTTAACCAATTGTAATTTAGTTAGGTTATCTTATGATAAACCAGAACCATCTTAATCATATATGAAGATGTATGTAACGACTTTGACTCAGATTGAATAACATAATCATTTTCACATTTCATCGTCTTCTTCGTCTGTCTCTTCTAACACATCATTATCACCTAAGCAGTTCTAATTGAATCAACAACATAAAAAGACTTAAGAAACAGAATTCAGAATACACTTCACAAGACCCTTCCCGAGCAATCAACAATTCTGTACAAAATATCAACTGAAAACATAGAGCACGCATCAACTAAGGAGTTTATGCTTCTGAAATGATTCAAGGATACTGCTAGAGTTAGAGCGTATCGTGCATAATGAGCATATTTCTCACATAGTAACATTCTGACCTAAAAAGACAGTACTAAAGGGGAAAGAATGCTATAGTCCAAAAATCCAAATAGACACCTTTGTCAATGCAGATGGGATAAGCCCAAGTAACCACATTTGGACCGCAAAGAAGGAACACGGTTCTAAATGATTCTTTCGTAAGTGAGGCATCCTTACCTCTCGTTAAACACCATCCTACCCAAACCCACCCCATCTTAATGCGATGATATGCCAGTAGAGCTGTATCGGCGGGTAACAAACCATAACTTTCAAGGTTCTCGCCGACAGCATTGGCTCAAACTCTACATGATTCTTCCGCCCATGAACTTCCAAGTTTAAACAAAGTAAGATTTGGATAACACCAACGTAACACCAGAAATACGAAACAGAAAATGATTTCCACTAACTTCGGCTTCTTGGAACAAACAAGATTACAAAACAAAGATGCTACTAGCTATTTCAAAGTGATCGTGGTTTCATTTCTGAACTCTTTAGCTTAATACAAAGTTCTCCCTTTTGCCAATAAAGTTGTTTGTCGCCCCTGAATCCACAAGAACAGTCACCCTATGCCATATAATAACTCCATAAACCATTAACCTCTTTTCTCTGCCCAAATCAGTTACGGTAACCGGCTCATTTAGCTTTTCCAAGTTAGATTCCTCTCTCGTAGTTTCTGGTTTCTTTGTGAGTTTCGCACTGGCCTTTATAGTCACTAAACTCCTCAGCTGTTCTTGTGCATTGGTTTCACCCGGAGTGAATAAAAACTGATGCAATTATGTAAATGCCCTTGTCGTTAATTCGTATCATTGGAAAGTGAAACAAGAACTTCTCAAACTCACAACATTCTGCGATCTTGTCACATTCATCATAACACCACTAAGCTTGCTTGTTGCAGCATCCTCTCCAAGAGTAGCTGTTCTACTATGACCTATCTCTGATGGTTGCACTCGTCTCGCAGCGATGATCTCTTCGCTTTCCTCAATCCATTGTGCGACATCCATCATTTGTACAAGGCCTTGAGGTCGTGACAGACGTACTGCAGATTGTAATTGAGGTTTCAACCCGGACAAGAACACCTCTTCCAAGTATTTCCTTGGTAATCTGATAGTAGGATTTTTGCTAATCAATTACTCAAATCCCACTCATGTCATTGTAGTATTTGAGATATCGAACCACGGAGGTTAAGATTGAAACACTAAGAATACATGAATCTTCCTAAGCTAGAGCAAATATTTTTGGGTTTTATATTTTTGGGAAAAGAAATAAATGCAAGAAAGAAAACAAAAGATAGAAGTGTTGGAAAATGAATTAACTATCAAGAAGATGATTAATGAACAAACAATGAATCATTTGGAAGCATTAATCACTATCTTAGAACATGGAACTCACAAATATGACTAATCCATTTCTATGGCACTAATCAATTTGTTAATTATCTAATCAAGACCAAATTTACATTTGTGATTAAATAATCAACAAGCATTAAGAAACAATTCCAATTAGTTCACTAACACCCTCAACATCAACTTCCATTGGCTAGGATATGCATAGCTCACAAAAGGTTCGGGTCAAGCAATTTATTTAAACTCGGGTCATGAGTGAAATGCCTAAGATCTAGAAACGAATGAACAATCCTAATCTAGTATTAACACCGCTTACTCGAATCTATCCCTAATGCATGGGATGAGACCAAAAATCTAACTAATCTAAGGTGTAGTACTAGGTTTCGGTTTATCATGTCAAATCTAGCATTGAGAACCAACCTAAGTGAAATACTCATCCAAGATCATCCTAAATCATCATCATCTAACCATCAATCAACAATTGACTAAAGATGCCTAAACATTCAATGCACATTCATTCTTATGACATGGGTCACATAAGTAGATTAGTTCACTTCCATGATACTAATCCATTTACAAATCATCTTGTTATCAAGAACTTCCGTTCGCAACTAAATGATCCATAATCATTAAGCATTAGTCCATACAAGTCAACAATTCACCTTAATCATCAATTTACATTGGCTAAGAATTGAATTGCATGCTTAGAAGTTTTCTAGACATTTCATCGAACACCTTCCGGGCGAGAAATGTCTTAAGTTCTAGAAATGAGTTGTCAATTCGATTCTAGCATTAAGATCCCTCCTAACATGAGAACAAATGTTTGAAGCATCAACAATCAACCATCAAACCAAAATTGATAGTCCTAAGCATCAACAATCAACCATCAAACCATCCAAATCAAGCAAAATCCAAAATCCAACAAAAATGTCAACTCATAAGAACAAAGAAGAACACAAGAGAAAAAGACATAGAAATGAAGAACAAGAATCAAATAAACATAATATAAAGATAGATTGAAGAATCCTTCACTAGAGTGGCATGAATGATGAAGATCCATCCCAAATCATCATAAGAAGAGTTTGGGAGAAAACCCAACTCTAGAGAAAAGAAAGCTTAACATGAAATTAGGTTTTTAGGGGTTTTATAGAGAATTGGGTCTTCAACAGGTCCCATCGGTCGGCCACAGCCCGATGCACTCTCAGATTTCGCAGAACTTCCATCGGTCACTTGCATCGGTGTCTGGCGTACCGATGCAATTCTTGACGTCGATTGTGAGCTTCCCATCGGTCGGCCACAGCCCGATGCCACGCATCGATGCACTCTCAGATTCGTTCTACATCGGCCAGGCAGAGACGTCTTCAGTAAATCTGCGATAACTCCTTAACAAAATGTCCAAATGGCCTGAATCCAACTCTTGTAGATAGATTATTCACTCCTCTACAACTCCTATGAAGACCGTTGAGGCTGATTCATAACGGAGGGCCTTTGTCCAGCTATATTTTTCCGGCGTCTTGGATGGGCTTTGCATTCCTCTTATGCTACATAACTCCAAACATCACCAATTGTCTCCAAGACACCTAAAAACACTCCAAATGTATGCAAAACTCACTAAGACCTAATGCAAACACCTAATACTCTAATAAATACCAAAATTCTATAAAAACTATGCAAGACACATGCATGAGACACAAAAACAATAACAAGAATGCATGCTAAAAAGAGGTAAAATATGAGAATATCATAAACTGATTGACTTGCTACACAACTCTTCAAATTCGTCCCTATACTCGCGAACGGAACCAGTCTGAAGAATTTCCAAATATCTTGATTGGCTTGTTTGCTTAACAGGTTTTGGTGCTTCTTGTTGAATCATCCATTTGAATTATGCCCAATTACCATGCGAGTGTGTTTCCCAGAGCCCCTTGATCCATAATCCCGTTGGTCCAACTAAACTTTGATAAACAACTTGTAGCATTTTGTTTCCGGTTATATTGTTTTGGAACATATACTCCTCAAAACAGTTTACCCAGATTTGTAACTCAGCATTTGAACATCTTGTTAATCGATTTCCCATGTGCTCTTGTCGATTGGAATACATGGGTGACATGTTACCCTGTCTCTATGTTGACGCATCTCTGTTTCCATATCCCCAGCCTCTTGTACTCTCCAACATCACATCACTATCTTGATTACCCATCTCTACAACTCTCAATCTTTCATAATCAACCGGTGAGCCTCCCGGTTTAAACTCTCTAACAGCCCTAGTCTCGCTGTCACTATTATCTAGACATCTTTTCTCCCTTATATGATATTCTCGTGTAAGAGGGTCTAAGAGATCATGTAATAGAGATCCAGAACCATGACTCTGAAAACGAAACCGCTTACCCTGTTTCAGCGTAGATCGCCTGACGTCTTGTTGCAAAGTTGATGCTGCGCGATGTTCCTTCTGTGATCTTCGTTTCCCTTTCCTTTTCCGCACCTTGTAGTACCCTCGATCTACTGAGAATCCCTTATATCTTGGTTGATCGATGCGTTGTGAAGGAGAAACCGACTTCATTTCACGGATCAGAGATACCATACCGTCTAGGTTTTGGATCGGAGTCGTGAGAGCACAAAATGGTTAGATCTCGTCTCTCCTGGGTGGGTTACGAGGTGTGACATACCCGATCGGAGATGAAGATGCGTTCGCTAGTGTTTGGGTCTGACTGCTTTCGCCGACCTGAGCCGTCTTCACATACGCTTGTACCGGCGCTTGAGATTGACTCTCACCGCATGTCTGCTTCGGTTTCAGGTACTGCTCAAACGCCTCACGCAACCACGCTATCTGTTCCTTTGTGTTTTTTTGAGTTCCTCACGATTTCCTCGGTCGTTTGGTTTAGCTTAACGATCTGCTCTTCCAGCGCCGCCGATCTGTCCAGTAGCTCAGGAATCTCCGAAGCCTTGTCGATCTGTGGAGCCATCTTTCGTAACCGGGGCTCTGATACCAACTTGGTATGAACCAGATTGAATATTGCCTTAATCGAGCAGAAAAAGGGAGAAGATTAGAGGAAGAGCAAAGGTAGGGGGGAAATGTTGAGGGGAAATGTTGAGATGCCCTTTTCAGTTTACCATTATTCACATATGCCCCCGTTATAAAAATTAATTTAATTTTGATTTATTTTTAAATCCAAACAGCGAGAAAATACTACTCACCCTTAAAAAAACTTTGGTAATTACGAACCCAACCAGCTATATCCACGCCCAAATCCGCGATATCCACCCTCACCACTCCAGACCCGCGAAATCAGGTCGAATTTACACCAGACCCGCGATAATCGGGTTGAAATCTCTGAAATCGGGTAATCCCCAAAATTAAAACCTACAATTGTCGAATCCCTAACAACATCTATCCCAAATACTTGAGTCGATTCGAAAGTTCTTCCCTCCTATTTGGTACTAAAACAGACAACTAAGACAGTGGTAGTGATTACTGGAGAATCGAATTCCCGTCTCTAAATCAGGTTCGTCCTTCCTCTTATTCTTCTGTGTTTCGTTCAACTGAGAATTTGGGAATTCGAGTGGTGTGTAGAAACAAAGGAATTCGAATTTTGTGTAGAGTTGGATTTCAGATGCTAATGGTTGTGTTATAACTTCGTAGAACTGCTGTTATG
>PKML01021651.1:45198-56608 GCA_002933935.1 Eutrema yunnanense | reverse complement strand
TTCTCCACAATTTGAATAATATCCTCCATAATCAAAAAGCATGTTTGTGATCATTGTCTCCTGAATATAAATTTAAAAACTACATTACAATCCAGTAATACCAATAGCTCCCAGTTGTACACTTGCCTCAGTAATACCAATTGTTTCCACTGTATCACAGCAAATTGGGTGAAATCGGGGCAAAAACTATATTCTACCTACGATAATCTATAAATTCAATTAAGAAATTGTAATTTCAATTGAAATCACATCCCCCGAATTTGTAATTTCAATTCAAATCCCCTGAATTTGTAAATTCAATTCAAATCTTAGGGTTCTAGGGCATAATCTACTAACATTATAGAAGAACTAACCTCGTTTTTAAGCTTCAATGGCAGATGAAGAAGTAGAAGAAGAGTTGTCGTTTCCCAGAAGAAGAGCTCTCACGATGGGCGATGAATTCTGCGAATCTCCCGTTTTTGAGAGAAATTTTTTTTTTCCCTCGCGCCTGATTGGCTGCAATTTTTGGCGCCTGATTGTTTTTTTTTTCTTTTCCCTTCTTTTTATTGGGCGAAATTTGTTTTGTTTTAATTGGTCGAAATTTCTAATCCTCCTTTCCGATTGGCCCAAATTTGTTTTGTTCTAATTGGTTGAAATTTGTAAACCTACCTTCTGATTGGATGAAATTCCCTTAATTATCATTGGTCAGCATTTCTTTTTTTAATGTCCTACTTTCGAAATTAGAAGGGCAAGATTGGGATATCACATTTCATTAAAAGAGAAGGGGTATGACTGAATAACATGGGGTATAGGTGAATAACTCTACATTTGGAAGGACAAATGTGAATTTGGCCCACGTAAGATAGCGTTGAATTTTGGATCTGCAATGGTAAGGCACCGGCACTTAGCAAATTTACACGGCTAAAAATTTTATTTTGCCGCGATAACAAATATAGCGTTTTATAATAACAAACGCTATGAAAAAAACATGTGTCCGTATACAATAGCAGAACTGTAATAAATGCTATCGTCCGATGCTATTAATACCCACATTTCTTGTAGTGCCGACAACATACCATATATATGCTGGAAAATCGCTTATCGTCCACAAAAGAACAGCTTTCATGTTGAAATTTTGATCTAATGACACATCATATGCCTCGACTCCGTTATACCATAACTCCTTTAACTCGTCGATCAGTGGTTGGAGGAAAACATCAAGACTGGCTCGTGATGATTTGGTCCCGAATTCAAAATCGTAAGAAACAAATACTCAGTATTCATACACATATCTGGCGGTAAGTTGTATGGAGTCATGATAACAGGCCACAACGAGTGATTTTTTGACATACCAAAAGGATTAAAACCGTCAGTACATAATCCAAGATATACGTTTCGTGTTTCTTCTGCGAACGAAGGATGCAAATGTTGGAAATTCTTCCACTCTGCCGCATCAGATGGATGACACATTACTCCGTCTTTTGAATCATGCTCAGCATGCCATCTCATCGATGCTGCAGTCTTCTCTGATTTGTACATTCTCTTCAATTTGTCAGTAATAGGTAAATACCACATACGACTGAACGGGATTATAGTTCGTCCCTCACTAGCCTTATATCTTGGTTTTGCACAGAATTTGCAATGCTTCAACTTTTCATCTTCTTTCCAGAAGAGCATACAATTATCTATACATACATCAAATGTATGGTACGGCAATCCTAGCTTTCGCATCAAAGTTTTTGTCTCATAGTACGAACTAGGTGCTTGATTACCCTCTGGTAAATACTCCGTAAACAATTCAGACCATGAGTCCATGCAGCTTTCATCCATATTATGGTCTGCCTTAATGTTCATGAACCGAGCAGCCAAAGATAACTTCGATTGACCTTCACGACATCCATCATAAAGTGAAGTATTTGCAGCATCTAACATTCCGTAAAACTGTTTTGCCTCTTGGGTACTAGGTTCTTCATGAACATGTTCATATCCTTCATGATGATGATACTCATGATGATTAAATGGCGTAGTGCCATGAAATGCATCATTCACCATCCCAACATATACATTCCCCCCATCATATGTTGTTGGTTGATGAGTACCACTAGTATAATCTACATTAGCATAATTCGTTCCTCCCCCAACCACATCATAATCTTTACCATGTTCAGACCATACATAATATCCGGGCATAAATCCTCTACTATGCAAATGCTTCGAAATTGTACTTCCGTGCAAAAATTTGGAATTTTGACATTTTAAACAAGGACAGTGAAACCTACCTCCACTACTTTGCGCTAATGACTGGCTATTAGCAAAATTCATGAACTGCTCAACACCCGCCAAGAATTCACTGGAGATATGATTTGTGTGTGGATCGATCCTATTATACATCCACTCTCGTGATGAATTCCACATTTTTTTTTTGGATTCGTTTCTTTTTTTTTTTTTTGTTGAGAGAAATGATTTGTGTGTTATTGGGGAGAAAGTGACGAGTTTTATATGCAAAACATTTGTGACTAATTTGGGACTCCTAAAAACTAGTCGCAAATTTACCACTATTTTGCCACATTTTTCCGACTATTTTGGGACTATTGTAAGTAGTCGCAAATGGTAGGTGTACCAACTAACATCAACATTTTCCACGTTTTTACCTACTTATTTACCGCCTACTCTGCAAATCAGTTACAAATTTGAGACTATAAATTTAAGTTGCAAATCAGTGGCAAAGTAGCGACTATATTTCCGGACTAAACTAACAGTCGCAAATTTAAGACTATATTTGCGACTATATTTCCCGACTAAAAAAAACGTCGCTAATTCGTCTCAATTTCAGACTACTTTGCGACTAAATAAATATAGTCCAATACTAGTCGGATATCAGTCGCTAATTTGCGACAGATTACCTACGATTAAGTATTGTCGAAAAAATGCGACTGTTATGCCTCTGCGACCTAAGTAGTCGCTTATTAGTCGCAAAAGAGTCATAAATGAGTCACTAAAATTTGCGACTAAAAAAGTAGTCGCAAATGGTAGTCACAAAAACTGTGTTTTCTTGTAGTGTCCCGAGGGAAGGGGTCCGTCGGAAACGAGTATACTTAAAGATATTGTCGGATGATCGCTATTTAAAGATCCAGTCGGATGACCGCCTTGCCTTTTGATTTAGCCTGGGATCTCTTCATGAAACCTATACGAAATTGAGCTATCGGTCAAGTGGATGTGGTTTCATGTCATTCCCATCAGCAGTTCAAGAAATGCATTTGATTTACTGAAGACATGTCATTACCGGAAAATGTAGCTACAATCCAAAGCGGCTGAAAGATCTTGTCAGATGGAATCCTTCCCCTACCCAGTTTAATCTTAAATTAGGTCACAAGATAGATAGTTGAGTTAGCTTCACTTGAGAATTGGATTCATCTCATTTCGAGCCATGGTTAAAGAGCTATGACAAAATTAGTAAAGACATGTCAGTTTTAAAATTCTCAGAAAATGCATAATCCGTCGGAAATCCCTCGGAAATTTCTGACGGATTATACATTTTCAGTTTTAGACGAGACAATTTCCTAACCCCGACTAAAACCTGAAATTGTCTCGGCTAAAACTGAAAATGCATAATCCGTCAAAAATCCGTCGGAAACCCCTCGGAAAATTCCGGAGGATTTCCGACGGATTAGGTTAACAAACCTCAAATTTGCCGGATTTTGAACATGTTTGGTCTTGATAGATGTAGAAGTTACAAATATAAACTAGTTTCTATGAAATATTTTTAAGAATCAAACGTTTTAAACTTTTTAATTAAAACCCGGAGCAACACCGTAAATGTTCTATGTGTTTTTTTGAATGTTATCTCTCGTTCATCGATAGTCTTTTACAAAATCCCAAATAACTAGTTTTGATTGATTTTCAAAGGTTTTTCTTATTAGTATGTAACACTAATGGTTATTAAACACTAAAATTTATGAAATCTTCTTAATATAAACCCTAAACCCGTCGGATATCCGTCGGAAATTTTCCGAGGGATTTCCGACGGTTTTAGATATTTTCAGGGTAAGACAGAACGTGTTGACTGGCCAATAGGGAAGCTTGTATTTCCGACGGATCCTCTAATTTTACCCGCGGAATCAAACCGCCAAACGAAAATGATATAAATTTGTGGCGGTTAATTATTTCGAGTTTCCGACGGAATCCCGAGGGAAGGGGTCCGTCGGAAACGAGTATACTTAAATATCCAGTCGGATGACCGCTATTTAAAGATCCAGTCGGATGACCGCCTTGCCTTTTGATTTAGCTTGGGATCTCTTCATGAAACCTATACGAAATTGAGCTATCGGTCCAGTGGAAGTGGTTTCAGGTCATTCACATCTGCAGTTAAAGAGATGCATTTGATTTACTGAAGACATGTCATTACCAGAAAATGTAGCTACAATCCGAAGCGGCTGAAAGATCTTGTTAGATGGAAGCCTTCCCCTGCCCAGTTTAATTTTAAATTAGGTCACAAGATAGACAGTTGAGTTTGCTTCACTTGAGAATTGGATTCATCTCATTCCGAGCAATGGTTAAAGAGTTATGACCAAATTAGTAAAGACATGTCAGTTTTAAAATTCTCAGAAAATGCATAATCCGTCTGAAATCCGTCGGAAATTAATGCATTTTCAGTTTTAGACGAGACAATTTCCGAATCCCGACTAAAACCTGAAATTGTCTTGGCAAAAACTGAAAATGCATAATCCGTCGGAAATCCGTCGGAAATTTCCGAGGGATTTCCGACGGATTATGCATTTTCTGAGAATTTTAAAGTGTAAAACAATAAAATATCATTATTCGTCGGAAAACCCTCGGAAATTTTCGGAGGATTTCCGACGGATTAGGGTAACAAACCTCAAATTTGCCAGATTTTGAACATGTTTGGTCTTGATAGATGTAGAAGTAACAAATATAAACTAGTTTCTATGAAATGTTTTTAAGAATCAAACGTTTTAAACTTTTTAATTAATACCCGGAGCAACTCCGTAAATGTTCTATGTGTTTATATGAATGCTATCACTCGTTCATTGATAGTTTTTTACAAAATCCCAAATAACTAGTTTTAATTGATTTTCAAAGGTTTTTCTTATTAGTATGTAACACTAATGGTTATTAAACACTAAAATTTATGAAATCTTCTTAATATAAACCCTAAACCCTAAACCCGTCGGAAATCCGTCGGAAATTTTCTGAGGGATTTCCGACGGTTTTAGAATTTTTCAAGGTAAGACAGAACGTGTTGACTGGCCAATGGGGAAGCTTGTATTTCCGACGGATCCTCTAATTTTACCCGCGGAATTAAACCGCCAAACGAAAATGATCTAAATTTGTGGCGGTTAATTATATCAAGTTTCCAACGGAATCCCGAGGGAAGGGGTTCGTCGGAAACGAGTATACTTAAAGATCCAGTCGGATGATCGCTATTTAAAGATCCAGTCGGATGACTGCCTTGCCTTTTGATTTAGCTTGAGATCTCTTCCTGAAACCTATACGAAATTGAGCTATCGGTCAAGTGGAAGTGGTTTCAGGTCATTCCCATCAGCAGTTAAAGAGATGCATTTGATCTACTGAAGACATATCATTACCGGAAAATGTAGCTACAATCCAAAGCGGCTGAAAGATCTTGTCAGATGGAATCCTTCCCCAGCAATGTTTAATCTTAAATTAAGATAGACAGTTGAGTTAGCTTCACTTGAGAATTGGATTCATCTCATTCCGAGCCATGGTTAAAGAGTTATGACCGAATTAGTAAAGACATGTCAGTTTTAAAATTCTCAGAAAATGCATAATCTGTCGGAAATCACTCGGAAATTTCCGACAGATTTCCGTCGGATTATGCATTTTCAGTTTTAAACGAGACAATTTCCGAACCACGACTAAAACTGAAAATGCATAATCCGTCGGAAATCCGTCGGAAATTTCCGAGGGATTTCCGACGGATTATGCATTTTCTTAGAATTTTAAAGTGTAAAACAATAAAATATCATTATCCGTCGGAAATCCCTCGGAAATTGCCGAGGGATTTCCGACGGATTAGGTTAACAAACCTCAAATTTGCCGGATTTTGAACATGTTTGGTCTTGATAGATGTAGAAGTAACAAATATAAAATAGTTTCTATGAAATGTTTTTAAGAATCAAACGTTTTAAACTTTTTAATTAAAACCCGGAGCAACCCCGTAAATGTTCTTAGATGTTCTATGTGTTTTTATGAATGCTATCACTCGTTCATCGAGAGTTTTTTACAAAATCCCAAATAACTAGTTTTGATTGATTTTCAAATGTTTTTCTTATTAGTATGTAACACTAATGGTTATTAAACACTAAAATTTATGAAATCTTCTTAATATAAACCCTAAACCCGTCGGAAATTTTCCGAGGGATTTCCGACGATTTTAGATATTTTCAAGGTAAGACAGAACGTGTTGACTGGCCAATAGGGAAGCTTGTATTTCCGACGGATCCTCTAATTTTACCCGCGGAATTAAACCGCCAAACGAAAATGATCTAAATTTGTGGCGGTTAATTATTTCGAGTTTCCGACGGAATCCCGAGGGAAGGGGTCCGTCAGAAACGAGTATACTTAAAGATCCAGTCGGATGATTGCTATTTAAAGATCCAGTCGGATGACCTCCTTGCCTTTTGATTTAGCTTGGGATCTCTTCATGAAACCTATACGAAATTGAGCTATCGGTCAAGTGGAAGTTGTTTCAGGCCATTCTCATCAGCAGTTAAAGATATGCATTTGATTTACTGAAGACATGTCATTACCGGAAAATGTAGCTACAATCCAAAGCGGCTGAAAGATCTTGTCAGATGGAATCCTTCCCCTGCCCAGTTTAATCTTAAATTAGGTCACAAGATAGACAGTTGAGTTAGCTTCACTTGAGAATTGGATTCATCTCATTCCGAGCCATGGTTAAAGAGCTATGACTGAATTAGTAAAGACATGTTAGTTATAAAATTCTCAGAAAATGCATAATCCGTCGGAAATTTCCGACAGATTTCCGTCGGATTATGCATTTTCAGTTTTAGACGAGACAATTTCCAAACCCCGGCTAAAACCTGAAATTGTCTCGGCTAAAACTGAAAATGCATAATCCGTCGGAAATCCGTCGGAAATTTCTGAGGGATATCCGACGGATTATGCATTTTCTGAGAATTTTAAAGTGTAAAACAATAAAATATCATTAGGGTAACAAACCTCAAATTTGCCGGATTTGGAACACGTTTGGTCTTGATAGATGTAGAAATAACAAATATAAACTAGTTTCTATGAAATGTTTTTAAGAATCAAACGTTTTAAACTTTTTAATTAAAACTCGGAGCGACCCCATAAAACCTTGTTTTTACTATTTTGTTTTATTAATTAAAACTGAAAATACAAGGTGTTTTAAAGATTTTATAACTTTGTATAAAACTTTCTTTTATTAAATTTATTTGGATTACAGAGTTTGAAAATAACAAAGTGATTACAACTTAAAACTTTTAAAACTTTTTTAGAGAGAAGCTAGAGCGATTTTTAGTGAGAGAAAGAGTGATTGATTGCTCGTGCCTCGTTGGTGATGCAAGGTCTTCCTTTTATAGGAGAAGGATGCGAATAGCGTCTTGATACGTGTCGTCCATAGGATGGTGCCGACACTTCGTGTTGAGTGCGTGGATACGTGTCGCCCATTGAGCGGTGCCGACAGTTGGTGCAGAGTGCGTGGGTACGTGTCTTTGTATGAATGGTGCCGACAGCTGGTATTTGTCTGTTGACGTGTCAATGTGGGCCCCACTTGCTTGGTAAATGTCTTCTTTTGTCGGATTATTCCTGGATAGGTATACTCTTTATTTTATTTTGTGAGTAGGGACCTGTAGCGGTAATAAAAGCAGAAGTACAAAATAATATACATAGTCTACTAGAATATACAAGAGTGAAGTTATATAGTTATATAAGTACTACTATAAGGTTTTTTTTTTTTTTTTTTTTTCGTAAGGATCTTGTCCTAGTGGACCACCAAAGGGGTCGTCTTCTTGCATATTGTCATCCTCGTCGGAGGACTCCATTTGTTGAGCGAGTGTAGCGAGTAATTGCTTGAGGGTATCTTTTGATGGCTTGTTTTTTTTTTGTTTTTGAGCCAGAAGAACTGGCGGATGGAGTTGGACTATCTGGGATTTGTATTGGTTGATTTGATGTTTCTTGTGGTAAAGTAATTTTTGGGAGTTGGCTAGGTAAGAAAAGAGGTATTGATTTGGATACGGATTGAACCGCGTTTTGGAGTTCTTGATTGTGTTGGAAATATTTTTGGATATTGGTTAGAGAACAACGGTCAAGGTTGTATTTATCCCACCATTTGACCCGGTATTCTCAAATCAGGGAGTATGGCATATTTTCGAGGGCTAAAGTGAGGTTGAAATGCCACGAACATATCCATGGTATTCCCATGTCAATATGGAAAGAAATGATGGTTAAAGGACCAAAAGGGTAATGTGGGGTTTTTTTGGTGTAATAAGGTAGAGAGGTCTTTGTAATTTCTTGAGGATATATTTGAGTAGAGGGGCCAAGCCAGTACCACCATTCGGCGAACCAGCCGGGTAAATTCTTAGGACACTTGTTATCAAAGGATATGAACCATGAATGGTCAAATGACCTTAGATAAAAAGTGCGAAAGAAAGCATTTGTATAGTCTACATAGGAGTATCCTTGAATATGGTATCCCGGGGTAGAAAAGGGTTTTGTTGTGTGATGGTGGATAAATCCGAGATCTTGGATAGTGAAAATACGATGTATTTTGCAGGTTGAGTAGGAAATTAGGTTAGGATTAGCTTTGTCTGGGTAATGAGTAATTTCTACAGATTTAGAGTCTACTAGAATATACTCATAGAAGGTTCTGTTTTTGGTTATATTGTCTGTTGGGTATAGACTGTCTGGGTAGAATACTCGGTTGGTATAAGTGGTAAGCTCTTTAATTTTGATTGGTTTGAGGAATTGAGTGGTCATAAGGTGTTGTTTGTTTGGTTTGAGATAGTAGGTAGATTTTGTAGTTGGTTCGGTTGTTTGGGTATTAGTGGCTGGAGTAACTGCTTTAGAGTAGGAGAGGGGTGGAAATTCGGCAAGTGCCGAGAAAGGATTTTGAGTAAGTGGTTTTCCTTGTAAATGAGGTTGGTTTTTGATATAATCCGATGCTGTCATCGGTTTCTTGTTCTTGGAGTCACTCATCTTGAATATGTTGTTGAATATCTGTATTTTTTCCCTGTAAATACTCCCTCGTTAGAAAATCAGGTAAAGAATTGCTTTCTCCTTTAATATATTGAATATCGAAATCAAAAACTGATAAAATGGCTTGCCATCTGGCAAAAATCTGTTTTGAAACCAAGTTTTTGACATCTTTTTGTAAATTCTCTTTTGCCGATTTACAATCGACTCGTAATAAAAATCTTTTATTTATTAAATCATCTTGAAACTTTGAAATGCAGTTTACTATAGAAAGAACTTCTTTCTTAACGGTTGTGGTCCTAGCCAGATGCCCGAGTGGAACCTAACGATAGACTCTTGGTTAGACCCTGAAAGTTTCTGTTTTAAGATTCCTCCATAGCCTATTTCTGAAGCATCGGTTTCAACTATCATATCTGCTTCTGGATTTGGTATTGCTAAACACGGGAGGGTTTTGACCTTTTGTTTAACCTGTTGAACTAGACGGGTATGTTGGCTGGTCCAAGGTTTGAGATTTTTTTGAAGTCTCTAAAATAATGGTTGGATTGTTTGCCTAAGGTTTGGTAAGAAGTCGGAGACATAGTTTAGGCATCCTAAAAACCTTTGTAATTGTGTTTTTTCCCTTAATTCGTCAGGAAATTTTTCTGCGAATTCTATTGATCTTGATATGGGTGTGATTGTTCCTTGATACATATTATGTCCTAGAAATCTTATTTTTGTTTGAAATAAGGACATCTTTTTTGCTGATAGTACTAGACCATGTTTTTTTACTATTGTTATAAAAGTATTTAAATGACTAATGTGTTGATCTATAGAGGTTGAGTAAACAAGTACATCATCAATATATACGATCATGAATTTTGAGTAATCATTAAATATGTCATTCATTATGTGTTGAAATTCGGATGGTGCATTTTTAAGTCCGAATGGCATTACATTCCATTCGTAATGTCCGAATGGTACTGTAAATGCTGTTTTATATTTATCTTTTTCTGTAATTTGTATTTGCCAAAATCCACTTTTTAGATCGAATTTTGAGTAAATTTTTGCATCATATAATCGTTTTAATAAATCTCTTTTGTTAGGTATTGGATATCTAATCCATTGTAAAACATCGTTTAGAGGTTTGTAATTGATTACTAGTCGTGGTACTCCTCTTTCTTTTTCTGCTTGATTATTTACATAAAAGGCCGAACAGCTCCAAGGAGATTTGGAAGGCCTTATTAATTTTTTCTCTAAGAGATCTTTGATTTCTTTATTACAGTGTTCCATTAATTCTTTGTTCATTTGTATAGGCCTTGCTTTGGTTGGTATATTTCTTTCATTAAATTCTTTAATGTAAGGTAATTCAACAGTATGCTGATTTCTTTCCCAAAATGCATTTGGTAAATCTGAGCATACTTGATTAAGTAGATTATTTTCTATTACTTTTATTTTATCGATTACGTAAGGTGTTTTGAGTTGTTCTTCTATTTTGATATAGGTTATTTCTTCTTGTAAATGTTGGATATGATTTTGTTTTCCTTTTATTAAATTAATTGTTTTTTCAATAGTATTTTGTTGTAGATTTAAAATTTCTTTAGTTTTAACTGGAGATAGGAAATTAAATGCTAATTTAGTTCCTACTACTTTTGTAATAATTCCTTCTTGGGTTACTTTAAATGGGTAGATTTGTGTAAAGAATGGTGTTCCTAGAATTACTTCTTGTGTTAAATTTTTTACTAATATAAATTGATTTTTGAAGCAATATCCTTGATTACATATTTTCGCGCAAGGTAATTTATATTGTACCTTTAAACTACTACCGTTAGCTCCGCTTAATCGTTCAGTAGTTTTTTCATAATATTTAGTTGGTATAATACCTTCGCGGATACAATTGTAATCTGCTCCGGTATCCATTAATGCTATTATATTTATTTTAAATTCATGACCTACGTGTAACGAAATAGTGGTATACCATTTTTGATAATTAATTTTATTAATTATTTGAATATAGTCTTTATTATCTTGGTCATTATTATTGTTTTCTGTGTCTTGACTACTTGAAGATGCTTTAGTATTATTTGTAGATTCTATTAACGATAATCGTGCATCTATTTGTAGTTGCTTTAAGTGTTGTTGATTAATTGTTATTTGTAATTCTTTAATTTGAGATTTAATTTGTTTGACTTCATTTTGTAATTCTCCCGTTGTTACTTGTTTAAATAAGCTTTGT
>PKML01021651.1:18537-44508 GCA_002933935.1 Eutrema yunnanense | reverse complement strand
GTTCATAAACTGATTTAATATCTTGTATAACCACTGGGTCAGTGTTATTTTTATTTGCTCCGGTTTTAAAAGGTCTGGCTATTATTTGTCGATCATGAGTGCCTATTTTAAGATCTTTTAATGGTGGATGTATTGATTTAACTTTACTTCCATCAGTTTGTTCCCATATTTGACTTAATGATGAACTTGTATTAACTGTTTTAAATGGATAATTAATGTTATGTGTTATAGAATATGTTTCAAACCATACGAAAAATGGGATATTTACTTCCTTTAATTTCATACAATTATACCATTTTTCTCTATAGTCTATTGTTTCTTGTTTAGTAAATGTTTGAAAATACCAATTTCGTTTTTCATTGTTTTTTATTGAATAAAATTCTTCTTTTATATATTGTTTATCGATTTCATATTCTTTTGAAATTACATTGATTTCTCTGAAATCTGATTGAGTAGGTGATGTTGGAAATATATTTGGTGCGGCTATTGGCGCTTTGAATTTTATTGAATTATCTTGTTTTTTCGTTTTGGTTTACACTTTCTGTTTCTGAGTCCGTACTGTGTTGTTCAGATCGGAATTCAGAACAAGAATGTCTAGAAGGATATGAACTAGATGCTCTTGAATAATATGAACTAATTCTGGGTGGAAGTGGATCTCTGAATGATCCAAATTGTAGTAATATTTTTCCGTCTCTTTGCTCGGTTATTTTTGTAATATTTTTTTGTTCGAAATTTCTTATTGGTTGCGTAATTTCGATTTTCCATTGGTCTGGGATAGTTATTTCGTTCCATTTTAATTGTTTAGGCGTATAAGTAGCGCTTGGTGTATCTTTGCTATGAACTGTTAATATAGTAGTTTCACCTTTATTATCTTGTAATAAACATCTAGGATTAAATTCAGATGTTGAAAGTTTAAAATAGATTCGGTACATTAATAGATATCCATGTCGTTCATTTTGAAATTTTATTTCTGGTAAATGAACATTTAATACTAGAGTATTAAGTATGGTTGGGTCTTTTAAACTTACTTGAAAATTAGGTGCGCAATTGAAATAAATGGCTCCATTATGTAAATTGGATTGTATCGCCCCTAAGAGTGAATCTTCGAATTTTAATAAGGTGTTATCTCTTAATAGCATAAGTATAGGTGCATCGATACCTGTCCTTGTCAAGAGTTTGATTGCTATTTGGATTAGTCCAAAGTGGATATAATTAAGTTTCTTTTGTCTGTATTTTTCTAAAGAGACCTCTGATAATAATCTTATTTCTTCAAATTCATTTTGAAGAGATAGCGTTTGTTCGTGATCTTTTATTGCATATGCGGTCTTAAAGTCAAAAGTACCGATTTGATATATATTTTCAGGATTAATTTTTGGTAATTTATCATTGGATAGTTCATTAAAGGAGGTTATTTTTGACATTACTTCTCTTGAATTAATTGTTAAACTAGATGCAGAACTTGCATGTTTTTGTTTAAAAAATTTTCTGACTGAAGATGCCATAACTTTAATCTAGGGGTAAACAATACTAAAAAGATACTAACCCGTTTCTAGGTTGACACAACTGCGGCTTGCCAACGGTCTTACTGCCTTCTTCAGGGCTTGCTGCCTGGAACACCTACAGGGACAGTGTTTTGTAGAAAAGGTGGGGATCTGTTTAGATGGGTTTAGGCTAGCTTAAACTTATGAAAATCTTTTGATCTGAAAACGTTTTAAACAAAACTTTGCAAAATCTTGCATTGATTTATTTAAAGTCGTTTTGGTCTGATACCATAAAACCTTGTTTTTACTATTTTGTTTTATTAATTAAAACTGAAAATACAAGGTGTTTTAAAGATTTTATAACTTTGTATAAAACTTTCTTTTATTAAATTTATTTGGATTACAGAGTTTGAAAATAACAAAGTGATTACAACTTAAAACTTTTAAAACTTTTTTAGAGAGAAGCTAGAGCGATTTTTAGTGAGAGAAAGAGTGATTGATTGCTCGTGCCTCGTTGGTGATGCAAGGTCTTCCTTTTATAGGAGAAGGATGCGAATAGCGTCTTGATACGTGTCGTCCATAGGATGGTGCCGACACTTCGTGTTGAGTGCGTGGATACGTGTCGCCCATTGAGCGGTGCCGACAGTTGGTGCAGAGTGCGTGGGTACGTGTCTTTGTATGAATGGTGCCGACAGCTGGTATTTGTCTGTTGACGTGTCAATGTGGGCCCCACTTGCTTGGTAAATGTCTTCTTTTGTCGGATTATTCCTGGATAGGTATACTCTTTATTTTATTTTGTGAGTAGGGACCTGTAGCGGTAATCCCAAATAACTAGTTTTGATTGATTTTCAAATGTTTTTCTTATTAGTATGTAACACTAATGGTTATTAAACACTAAAATTTATGAAATCTTCTTAATATAAACCCTAAACCCTAAACCCGTCGGAAATCCATCGGAAATTTTCCGAGGGATTTCCGACAGTTTTAGATATTTTCAAGGTAAGACAGAATGTGGTGACTGGCCAATGGGGAAGCTTGTATTTCCGACGGATCCTCTAATTTTACCCGCGGAATTAAACCGCCAAACAAAAATGATCTAAATTTGTGGCGGTTAATTATTTCGAGTTTTCGACGGAATCCCGAGGGAAGGGGTTCGTCGGAAACGAGTATACTTAAAGATCCAGTCGGATGATCGCTATTTAAAGATCCAGTCGGATGACCGCCTTGCCTTTTGATTTATTATGCAATATCTAAAAGAGTGAATCAATGTGGGTTTACTATGAGAATCTCATCCTTATAACTTCAAGAAAAAATCAAAGGAGTCATTCAAAGTCAAAGGCTAAATTGGTGGCAAGAATAATATTATTTGATTTAGCAAATTTGTCTCCTTTCGTTTAAATGTAAATAATTTTTTTTAATGTAATTTATTGTAAAGATCACCTTGTAAGAACTATAAAAAGCTCAATTGTTCTATTGTAATTATATATAGAGATTTTTGGAAAAATAAAGAAAGAAATTTTCTTGTAAAGCTTTATGCTTTGTTTTGCTTGTTTATTTTAGTTTGTGAGATTCCTTTACTCTCTTGTTCTTGTTCTTTAGAAACCAAGTGTGAGATTCACTTCTTTTCTATTGAAGCTGCGGATTAAGTTTGTTTGTGTGATTCAAACACGCTTGTTCGTCCATCGATTGACCGAGTCAATCAACTATCCATCATCTCCACCTCTATTTCGTCCACCTTCCGCCAAAGCTTGTCAACTCTTGACAACCTTTTGATTTATAAGATTTGGTGGATTCCAATCTTATATCAATTTAGCTTGGGATCTCTTCATGAAACCTATACGAAATTAAGCTATCGGTCAAGTGAAAGTGGTTTCAGGTCATTCCCATCAGCAGTTAAAGAGATGCATTTGATTTACTGAAGACATATCATTACCGGAAAATGTAACTACAATCCGAAGTGGCTGAAAGATCTAGTCAGATGGAATCCTTCCTCTGCCCAGTTTAATCTTAAATTAGGTCACAAGATAGACAGTTGAGTTAGCTTCACTTGAGAATTGGATTCATCTCATTCCGAGCCATGGTTAAAGAGCTATGACCGAATTAGTAAAGACATGTCAGTTTTAAAATTCTCAGAAAATGCATAATCCGTCGGAAATCTTTCGGAAATGTCTGACAGATTTCCGACGGATTATGCATTTTCAGTTTGAGAATTGGATTTATGAATGCTATCACTCGTTCATCGATAGTTTTTTACAAAATCCCAAATAACTAGTTTTGATTGATTTTCAAAGGTTTTTCTTATTAGTATGTAACACTAATGGTTATTAAACACTAAAATTTATGAAATCTTCTTAATATAAACCCTAAACCCTAAACCCGTCGGAAATACGGTTTTAGATATTTTCAAGGTACGACAGAACGTGTTGACTGGCCAATTGGGAAGCTTGTATTTTTGACGGATCCTCTAATTTTACCCGCGGAATTAAACCGCCAAACGAAAATGATCTAAATTTGGGGCGATTAATTATTTCGAGTTTCCGACGGAATCCCGAGGGAGGTCCGTCGGAAACGAGTATACTTAAAGATCCAGTCGGATGACCGCTATTTAAAGATCCAGTCGAATGACCGCCTTGCCTTTTGATTTAGCTTGGGATCTCTTCATGAAACCTATACGAAATTGAGCTATCGGTCAAGTGGAAGTGGTTTCAGGTCATTCCCATCAGCAGTTAAAGAGATGCATTTGATCTACTGAAGACATATCATTACCGGAAAATATAGCTACAATCCGAAGCGGCTGAAAGATCTTGTCAGATGGAATCCTTCCCCTGCCCAGTTTAATCTAAAATTAGGTCACAAGATAGACAGTTGAGTTAGCTTCACTTGAGAATTGGATTCATCACATTCCGAGCCATGGTTAAAGAGCTATGACCGAATTAGTAAAGACATGTCAGTTTTAAAATACTCAGAAAATGCATAATCAGTCGGAAATCACTCGGAAATTTCCGACGGATTTCCGACGGATTATGCATTTTCAGTTTTAGACGAGACAATTTCAGAACCCCGACAAAAACCTGAAATTGTCTCGGCTAAAACTGAAAATGCATAATCCGTCGGAAATCCGTCGGAAATTTCCGAGGGATTTCCGACGGATTATGCATTTTCTGAGAATTTTAAAGTGTAAAACAATGAAATATCATTATCCTTCGGAAATCCCTCGGAAATTTCCGAGGGATTTCCGACGGATTAGGGTAACAAACCTCAAATATGCCGGATTTTGAACATGTTTGGTCTTCATAGATGTAGAAGTAACAAATATAAACTAGTTTCTATGAAATGTTTTTAAGAATCAAACGTTTTAAACTTTTTAATTAAAACCCGGAGCAACCCCGTAAATGTTCTTAGATGTTCTATGTGTTTTTATGAATGCTATCACTCGTTCATCGATAGTTTTTTACAAAATCCCAAATAACTAGTTTTGATTGATTTTCAAATGTTTTTCTTATTAGTATGTAACACTAATGGTTATTAAACACTAAAATTTATGAAATCTTCTTAATATAAACCCTAAACCCTAAACCAGTCGGAAACCCGTCGGAAATTTTCCGAGGGATTTCCGACGATTTTAGATATTTTCAAGGTAAGACAGAACGTGTTGAATGGTGATATATCATGGTTTTTACCCCTATTTAGGCCATGATATAAGTCCTTTTTATAGAGTCTTTCTAGTGTTTTGTAGTCTTTTAGAGTCTTTTACAGGTTATAGCACGTTTGAAGCATAATTAGAGATATTGGAGCATTCTGGAACATTCTGGAGCGAAGAAGAGATCCGTGTAGCTGAGACATCAAAATCACCTGAGTATCGATCGATACTCGTCGAGGAAACAGAAGGATCGCGACTAATTGAAGAGTTGAAGAATTGCAGAATTGGCCCAGAAGACTTTGATATTTACAAGATGGCCCAGAACGTGTTTTAGCTTATAAATTAGGTTTTCAGCCACCTGTTTAGGCTATGCTTTGTATGCTTTATTCTATACTTTGATTTTACTATTGGTTTTAGAGAGACAAGTCTGAATCTCCCTTCGTCCGAGATCAGATCTCAAAACCTCTTGTTTCTATTTTATTGATGATTTATTCAGTTATGTTGATTGTTTTATTCACCATGTCTGAGTAAATCCACTTTAGGTTTATGGTTTTCTCATAAGGATTTCTTTGAATGCTAGGTTGATTATCTGTTTAGGATTCACTATCTGAATTAGTTCTTCACCATAGGTTGTTCTTAAAGCTAATTCTAGGTTGACGAATCTGGAACTTAGATCTTAGGATAATTGATTAGGCACGAGAGTGCGATTAATTACCTGATAGAACTTAGGGTGAGCAAATTGATTATTCGCAAAGAGATTTGGTTTAATTGATTTGTGAACATATCAAACCTGAACTTTAAAGCTGATTTATACTTTAGGATTCGCAAAGAGATTTGGAATTCCTAGGATTTAGATTTAGAGTTTTCGCAACGAGAGTTGGTTAATTATATCTTAGTGATTTGAGTTCAAGAACCGTGCGTAATCTGAATCATGTTAGTTAATTTAGCTGCATTCATTGATTTCCTGAGAAAAACCCTGGGCCTATATTTTCCTCCATTGATTTACAACACTTTTAATTGCGTACTTGTTTTCGTTTACATCTTCTGATTTAGCGTATTTTGGATCTATATAATCTACTGTGTGAAATCTTGAGTCTTTGTGGTTCGACCCCTAGCTATACTACGACAACTGCTTTAGTATCTTAGGGTATTAATTTGAGCATATCAAATTTGGCGCCGTTGCCGGGGACTCAATTCGCCATTAGATTTTAGCTAAAAAATTCGTCTAAATCGCCCGAGTATCGATCGATACCCTTGAGTATCGGTCGATACCCGACGTATATTTCAGTTACTTACGTTCTTGGTTTTTGTTTTCAGGTGTATGCCTAATCGAGAAACCAGAAGCAACAAGAACACCCCGCTAGTTGATCTATCACTCGAGCAACTAGCACTTGTGGAACGCACAAACAAGAAAGCAAAGAAATCAGCTAAGATGAACAACAATCAGTTGGTTCGTGATGCAGATGGTGCTTACAGAGACCAAGAGGGTCGGTTGTGCAATGAGCAAGGACAACGTCTGGATGGAGAGGGGATCGTCATGCCACCTGCTTCTGTTGTCGCTGCGAATGTCGCTGGGAACGCGAGGAATGATGTGGTTAATCGTGGAAGAACGATTGGTGAGTACAACAGGCCTGATCAGTTTTTCGCCAATCGGTCAGCGATTCGTCCTCCTGCGTTTGAGAGGAATGACTTTGAGCTGAAGCCTGCTTACTTTGCTCTTGTGGGACAGCATCTCTTTCATGGTCTTCCTCATGAACATCCGATGGACCATGTGGAGAAGTTCGAGGACTTGGTCACTAGCATCAAGAGCAATGGAGTGTCCTACGACTATCTCTTCTGCAAGCTCTTCCCCTACTCTTTAGGTGGAGATGCGACCTACTGGCTGAGCCAGCTACCTCCTGGTTCGTTGACTACTTGGGAGGACACTAAGAGAGCCTTCCTGATTAACTTCTACGATGATGCAAGATCTGAGGATCTGAGGAATAAAATCTCCCAATTTTCTCAAGGACCTACTGAGACGTTCAAGGCTGCTTGGACGAGATTCAGATCGTATCAGAGAGATTGTCCAGATCACGGATACTCTGATGTACAGCTTCTGGGTATCTTCTTTAGAGGTGTAGATTGGAGGTATCAGATGGCTCTGGACGCTTCGAGCAATGGTAATTTCAACACTAGGTACCCTGAGGATGCTTATGTGTTGATTGAAAACTTTGCATCTAGCAGTAGCACCAAGAGCGCAGACTTCGAGCGCAAGAAACTGGATGGTAACATGGATGGGTCGCAGATCGCTGAAGTTAAAGCTCAGCTGGATTCTATGCACAGTCTTCTGCTGGGAAAGACAACAAAAACCGTCCACCTTGCTGCTGAGAATGAAGTGGAAGATGTTAACTACATTAGTGGTTCTGGTTTTCAAGGTCAGCGATTTGGATACAACACCAATCGAAACTTCACCAACAATGCTCAGCAAGGAAGGTACCAATCCCCACCACCCAAAGCTCCTGGGAGTAAGATTGAGGCTATGCTTGAACAGCTGGTTCAAGGGCAGGAGAAGATTACGGTAACTTTCAATGGGAAATTGGATGTTGTGTACACCGAATTAAGGGGAAGGATCGAGGATCTCAATACCAGTCACATGATGCTGGAAACGTAAGTAGCTCAGACTGCAGCAAATGTCAAAGGAAAGATGGTTCAATCACACAATGAACACGTCAATGCGATCTCCTCAAGTGCAGAAAATTTCACTGAGGATCCTGAAATCGCCAGAGCATCGATCGATACCCCCAAGTGTCGATCGATGCCAGTTACAATTCTGAAACGGGATACTTCCAAAACCCGTGTATCGATCGATACCCCATTGGTATTGGTCGATACTGAAGCGATTTTTGAGGAAACACTTGAGACTTCGAACGTGGTGCCTAAAGTACTTGCAGAGAGAGTCTATATACCGAGGATACCTTACCCCAGAGCTGCTGCAAAGGCTAAGAAGGAGGTAGAGGACGCCAGATGCAAGGCTATGCTGGATAATCTGATTGTGGAGCCTCTTGATGATGATAAATCTGTCAAGGATGATTCAACAGCAAGAGTATCGATCGATACCCTACCTGGTGTCGATCGATACCCCTCGTTGAACGAGCCAGAAATTGTGAAAACACCTGAGCTGATTGAAGAAAGAGTTCGCAAACCCAAGAAGGTGAATCATGTTCCTAAACACCTCAGAGATCCTATCACTCCAAAGCAGCTGCGTGGCTTTGAGAAGAGGGTACGAAGGATACCTCATTCGTTCACTTTTGAAGACGCTCTAGAGGACTGGCCTCTGCTAAGTCACTTCAAAGATTGCAGAGAAACTGAGGAAGAGATTAAGGCACTCTTCATTAAGGCTAGAGGTACACCTCCACTGAGACAGTTGACCCAACGGGAAGATCCAGGGAAATTCGTGGTTCCATGCTCTATCTCTGGAGTTGATTTCAAACAGTCTCTCGTTGACTCAGGGGCTAGTGTTAATGTCATCTCAAGGGCAATTGCAGAGCGGTTGGGGGCTGATATTCGATCACCAGAGGTATCTATCACATTCGCGAACGACTCCACCTCGCTTCCACACGGTACTATCCATGGGTTGCTGGTCAAAGTAGGAGACTGTTTGGTGCCTACTAATTTTCAGGTTGTGGAGATGAGTGCAATATCTCGTATGCCTTTACTCCTGGGACGACCGTTTATGGCTACTGTTGGCGCAATCATAGACACGCATAATAAGAGAATCTCTTTCTCTTACATTGACGGAGGGGTCTATTACGATGTCATTCCCCCTGGAAGTGTTCCCACACGTGTCTCTAGCATCAAGGTTATCACATGAGAGTCGCTAGCAATTGATCTTTTAGAAGAGCCTCCTGATGAGCCTACTGTCGCAGACATTTCAGCTGAACCGCCCAGCATCCCCAAGGAAGTTCTCAAGAAGGCTAAAGCAACAAAGAGGAAGAAGGCCAAGAGCAAAAGAGTCGACGATCCCCATGTCACATTGATTCCTCAGAGGTGTGACAGAGATTCGATTGAGTACAAGGTGAGGTGCAAAGGAGCCTCGAAGCCATTCTCTAAGGCTAGAGTTCCTCTTACTTCTTAGCTGAAAGAGAAAGGAAAAGAGTTTGTGGACAGCATGATGAGCAAAACTCTGAAGATAGTAATGTCAAGTTGTGGAGCCTGTTTTGGTGCAAGCTCTCACTCTTATCCAGCCTGAAGGGCGTTACAGTCAAGCTATTGACGTTAAACGAGCGCTTGGTGGGAGGCAACCCACTGGTGAGTCTGTTTTTGAGTCGTTTTTCTTTTTATTTTTCGTTCGTTATGTGTTTGTGTCAGGATAAACTAGGAGTAGACTCGAAATCGCCTAGTGTCGATCGATACCCCCTGGTATCGATCGACACCAATCGCGAGTATACGGTTCATCATGTCAACTTAAGCATGGTATCGATCGATACCAGGCTGTGTGTCGGTCGATACTCAATGTTCCAGCAAGGTAACTTCTTGTTTTTCCCAATTTTATTCTGTTCTTTTGTTTTCTTTCACTGACTCTAGGCTAGGTAACACTGGGGACAGTGTTGTTCAAGTCTGGGGGAGGTGTCTGCTGACATTGTTTTTGTTTTTCTTAGAGTCAGTCGTTTTATCGAGTCAAAATTGTTTTATTGAGTCAAAACTTGTTGGAGATAATGATCATGTGCTTGAACCTATTGATTTGATTTCGTTTTTGAGTGCACAGTGTTACAGGATCAGTTCTAGATCGACTAATGAAAAATCCAAGGACTGACCAGTTGACTATAAAACATCCATGTCTCCAGCAGAATTCTTCTGAAACCTGAACCAAATTTTTGCACTTCATCAATGTGGTTAGGATTCATCATTCATATCTGATAAAGGAACCCATGTTTGTATTGGCTTCTTAATATTTTGTTTTATTAATTAAAACAGAAAATACAAGGTGTTTGAAAAATTTTATAACTTTGTATAAAATATTCTTTTATTGAATTTATTTGAAATACAGAGTTTGACATATAACAATGTGATTATAACTTAAAACTTTAAAACTTTTTAAGAGAGAAGCTAGAGCGGTTTTTTAGTGAGAGAAAGAGTAATGAATTGCTCGTGCTTCGTTGGAGATGCAAGGTCTTCCTTTTATAGGAGAAGGATGCGAATGATATCTTGATACGTGTCGTTCGATATATGGTGCCGACACTTCGAGTTTATGTGCGTGTATATGTGTCGTCCATTGAGCGGTGCCGACACTTTGTGTTGAGTGCGTGGATACGTGTCTTTGTATGAATGGTGCCGACAATTGCTATTTGTCTGGTGACGTGTCAATGTGGGCCACACCTGCTTGATAAATGTCTTCTTTTCTCAGGTTATTCCTGGATAGGTATACTCTTTATTTTATTTTGTGAATAGGGACCTGTAGCGGTAATAAATGCAGAGGTACAAAATAAAATATAGAGTCTACTAGAATATACAAAAGTGAAACTATATTAGTACTACTATAAGGTTTTTTTTTTTTTTTTTTTTTTTTTTTTTTTTTTCTTCGAACGGGTCTTGTCCTAATGGACCGCCAAAGGGGTCGTCTTCTTGCATATCGTCATCCTCGTCGGAGGACTCCATTTGCTGAGCGAGTGTAGCGAGTAACTGCTTGAGGGTATCCTTTGATGGCTTGTTTTTTTTGTTTTTTGAGCCAGAGGAACTGACAGATTGAGTTGGACTTTCTGGGATTGGTGTTGGTTGACTTGGTGTTTCTTGTGGTAAAGTAATTTTTGGTAGTTGGCTAGGTAAGAAAAGAGGTATTGATTTGGATACCGATTGAACCGTGTTTTGGAGTTCTTGGGTGAGGTGGAAATATTTTTGGATATTGGTTAGAGAACAGCGGTCGAGGTTGTATTTGTCCCACCATTTGACCCGGTATTCTCGAATCAGGGAGTATGGCATATTTTCGAGTGCTAAAGTAAGGTTGAAATGCCAAGAACATATCCATGGTATTCCCATGTCTATATGAAAGGAGATGATGGTCAAAGGACCAACAGGGTAATGCGGGGTTTTTTTGGTATAATAAGGTAGAGAAATTTTGGTAATTTCTGGAGGATATATTTGAGTAGAGGGGCCAAACCAGTACCACCATTCGGCGAACCAGCCGGGTATATTCTTAGGACACTTGTTATCAAAGGATATGAACCAGGAATGGTCAAAAGGCCTAAGATAGAAATTTCGAAAGAAGGCATTGGTATAATCTACATAAGAGTAGCCTTTAATATGGTATCCTGGGGTAGAAAATGGTTTTGTTGTGTGATGGTGGATAAATCCAAGATCTTGGATAGTGTAAATATGATGTATTTTGCAGGTTGAGTAGGAAATGAGGTTAGGGTTGGCTTTGTCTGGGTAATGAGTAATTTCTACAGATTTAGAGTCTACTAGAATATACTCATAGAAGGTTCTGTTTTTGGTTATGTTGTCTGTTGGGTATAGACTATCTGGGTAGAATACGCGGTTGGTATAAGTGGTAAGCTCTTTAAGTTTGATTGGTTTGAGGAATTGAGTGGTCATAAGGTGTTGTTTGTTAGGTTTGAGATAATAGGTAGATTTGGTAGTTGGTTCGGTTGTTTGGGTATTGGTGGTTGGAGTAACCGCTTTTGAGTAGGAGAGGGGTGGAAATTCGGCGAGTGCCGAGAAATAATTTTGAGTAAGTGGTTTTCCTTGTAAATGAGGTTGGTTTTTGATATAATCCGACGCTGTCATCGGTTTCTTGTTCTTGGAGTCACTCATCTTGAATATGTTGTTGAATATCTGTATTCTTTCCCTGTAAATACTCTCTTGTTAGAAAATCAGGTAAAGAATTGCTTTCTCCTTTAATATATTGAATATCGAAATCAAAAACTGATAAAATGGCTTGCCATCTGGCAAAAATTTGTTTTGAAACCAAAATTTTGACATCTTTTTGTAAAATCTCTTTTGCCGATTTACAATCGACTCGTAATAAAAATCTTTTATTTATTAAATCATCTTGAAACTTTGAAATGCAGTTTACTATAATCCGATGCTGTCATCGGTTTCTTGTTCTTGGAGTCACTCATCTTGAATATGTTGTTGAATATCTGTATTCTTTCCCTGTAAATACTCTCTTGTTAGAAAATCAGGTAAAGAATTGCTTTCTCCTTTAATATATTCAATATCGAAATCAAAAACTAATAAAATGGCTTGCCATCTGGCAAAAATTTGTTTTGAAACCAAATTTTTGACATCTTTTTGTAAAATCTCTTTTGCCGATTTACAATCGACTCGTAATAAAAATCTTTTATTTATTAAATCATCTTGAAACTTTGAAATGCAGTTTACTATAGAAAGAACTTCTTTCTTTAACGGTTGAATATTTCTGTTGTGGTCCTAACCAGATACCTGAGTGGAACCTAACTATAGACTCTTGGTTAGACCCTGAAAGTTTCTGTTTTAAGATTCCTCCATAACCTATTTCTGAAGCATCGGTTTTGACTATCATATCTGCTTCTGGATTTGGTATTGCTAAACACGGGAGGGTTTTGACCTTTTGTTTAACCTGTTGGACTAGACGGGTATGTTGGCTGGTCCAAGGTTTAGGATTTTTTTGAAGTCTCTGAAATAATGGTTGGATTGTTTGCCTAAGGTTTGGTAGGAAGTCGGAGACATAGTTTAGGCATCCTAAAAACCTTTGTAATTGCGTTTTTTCTCTTATTTCGTCAGGGAATTTTTCTGCGAATTCTATTGATCTTGATATGGGTGTGATTGTTCCTTGATACATGTTATGTCCTAGAAATCTTATTTTTGTTTGAAATAAGGACATCTTTTTTGCTGATAGTACTAGACCATGTTTTTTTACTATTGTTATGAAAGTATTTAAATGACTAATGTGTTGATCTATAGAGGTTGAGTAAACAAGTACATCATCAATATATACGATCATAAATTTTGAGTAATCATTAAATATGTCATTCATTATGTGTTGAAATTCAGAAGGTGCATTTTTAAGTCCAAATGGCATTACATTCCATTTGTAATGTCCGAATGGTACTGTAAATGCTGTTTTATATTTATCTTTTTCTGTAATTTGTATTTGCCAAAATCTGCTTTTTAAATCAAATTTGGAATATATTTTTGCATCATATAGTCGTTTTAATAAATCCCTTTTATTAGGTATTGGATATCTAATCCATTGTAAGACATCATTTAGAGGTTTGTAATTGATTACTAGTCGTGGTACTCCTCGTTCTTTTTCTGCTTGATTATTTACATAAAAGGCTGAACAGCTCCAAGGAGATTTAGAAGGCCTTATTAATTTTTTCTCTAAGAGATCTTTGATTTCTTTATTACAATGTTCCATTAATTCTTTGTTCATTTGTATAGGTCTTGCTTTGGTTGGTATATTTCTTTCATTAAATTCTTTAATGTAAGGTAATTCAACAGTATGCTGTTTTCTTTCCCAAAATGCATTTGGTAAGTCTGAGCATACTTGATTAAGTAGATTATTTTCTATTACTTTTAATTTATCGATTACGTAAGGTGTTTTTAATTGTTCTTCTATTTTGATATAGGATATTTCTTTTTGTAAATGTTGGATATGATTTTGTTTTCCTTTTATTAGATTAATTGTTTTTTATATTGTATTTTGCTGTAGGTTTAAAATTTCTTTAGTTTTAACTGGGGATAAGAAGTTAAATGCTAATTTAGTTCCTACTACTTTTGTGATAATACCTTCTTGTGTTACTTTAAATGGGTAGATTTGCGTAAAGAATGGTGTTCCTAGAATTACTTCTTGTGTTAAGTTTTTTACTAATATAAATTGATTTTTGAAGCAATATCCTTGATTACATATTTTTGCGCAAGGTAATTTATATTGTACTTTTAAACTACTACCGTTAGCTCCGCTTAATCGTTCAGTAGTTTTTTCATAATATTTAGTTGGTATAATACCTTCGCGGATACAATTGTAATCTGCTCCGGTGTCCATTAATGCTATTATATTTATTTTAAAATCATGACCTATGTGTAACGAAATAGTGGTATACCATTTTTGATAATTAGTTTTATTAATTATTTGAATATAGTCTTCATTATCTTGGTCATTATTATTGTTTTCGTTATTATTGTTTTCTGTGTCTTGACTACTTGAAGATGCTTTAGTATTATCTGTAGATTCTATTAACAATAATCGTGCATCTATTTGTAATTGTTTTAAGTGTTGTTGATTAATTGTTATTTGTAATTCTTTAATTTGAGATTTAATTTGTTTGACTTCATTTTTTAATTCTCCCATTGTTACTTGTTTGAATAAGCTTTGGGTTGGATATTTTTCAAATATTTTATTTAGACTGAATGGTTGTGGTGAGGATAATTGATTTTCCTGGTTTATTATTTCTTTTAATTTTAATAAATATTCTTTTTTGATATCGGGGTCATCAATTTTATCTATTATATCTAGTAGAAATTGTTTATCGTTAACTTTGGTTATTACGTTAATTAATTCACAATTGCATAAGTTATCTGATAATTCTTGTGATTCGGTAGAGGAATCGCTTGAATTTTCTATATCGTTTATTGAATGTTCGCTGCTACTCTCTTCTTCTAGTTCAGAATCAGATATTAATAATCTAGTTAGTTTTTCTTGAATTTCTGGTTGATCTTGGAATATTTCATTTATTTTTTTCTTCATTTTACATTCTGTTGATCTATGTCCGGGACGTTTACAGTTCCAACATACAATTTTTGTTTATTAAATGGCTTAGATTTATTATTATTCTTTGCATAATAATTATTAGTTGGTTTTTTGAAATTTTTATATTTTTGGTAGGGTTTATTATAATTATAATTATTATTATTATTGTGTCTATGCATTCTTCTTTGTTTATATTTTATCTGTTTAATTCTTGATGGTGGATTAGGTCTATTATAACCGTATTGTTCACAGAACGAACCCATGGTTAAGCGGAATTTAAACTTATCATTTCGTTTGCTATCTTTTTGTTCTTGACATATTGCTAATCCTTCTTTTTTAATAAATGCAATTAATTGACCATATGTAATTGTGTTCCAATTAATAGGTTGTCCTCCGGAATAGTCCTTTAATTTATTGATTATTCTTTCTCCTAAGAAAGATGGTAATCCTGAGATAAATCGTTCCTTCCAAAATGGTTGATTACAATCTCGTCTTTGAAATATGTTTGTAATAAAAATATCTTTATACCATTTAAAATCGCCTAATGTTGGGCATCTTAAATTTGTTAGTATAATTTTCTTACTTTCTAACTCTTCATTTGGATTTCCTACAAAATGCATTGTTAAAGTGTAAATTAACACTTATACAGCATTTTGATGTTCTATTTCTTCGTAGAGACCTTCGTCATCTTCTACTCGTTTGATTTCAACGTGGTTAATAATTGAATCTTGTGTGATTGTATCTAATGAATTATCCCACCAATATTTTAATGCTCCATTAAATCCGGATATTAATAATACACATGCTTCTTTATCAGTATTATTTCAGCTTTATATGCTATAGCGGCCATTCCCATTTCTTGAAATAGGTTCATTATTTCGTATTCCGATCGTCCGGCTATATTCCATTCATATATGCCTTCGCCGGTATATACATTATTAGAGTATTTATGATGTTCTTCAAATAATAAGTCTGGTGGAGTATGACGTGGATAATATGGTTTATTTGATTTTGATATTTTATTATTTCTTATTCTATTAACTTCTTGAATATCATTTTCTGATTGCGTAATGGATTCATTATCATTTCATCTATATTATTTATTCCTTTTTCTTTGCCTAGTTTATCTAGTCTATTTGAAATGGATTTTAATATTTCATTTGCAGGAAATTTAATTTCTCTAGTTATCGGTTTAAAGATTGGTGACGTCACTGATGAAAAGGGGTGTTGGATGAAAGGTTTATTTTGACTTGATATTTGGATTTCATTATTATTTATTTTATTATCTATATGATCAATCTGCCTGGATATTGTATGCAATAATTGATTTTGATAATTGTTTTGTTCATAAACTGATTTAATATCTTGCATAACCACTGGGTCATTGTTGTTTTTGTTTGCTCCAGTTTTAAAAGGTCTGGCTATTATTTGTCGATCATGAGTGCCTATTTTAAGATCTTTTAATGGTGGATGTATAGATTTGACTTTATTTCCATCAATTTGTTCCCATGTTTGACTTAATGATGAACTTGTATTAATTGTTTTAAATGGGTAATTAATGTTATGTGCTATAGAATATGTTTCAAACCATACGAAGAATGGGATATTTAATTCCTTTAATTTCATACAATTATACCATTTTTCTCTATAGTATATTGTTTTTTGTTTAGTAAATGTTTGAAAATACCAATTTCGTTTTTCATTGTTTTTTATTGAATAAAATTCTTCTTTAATATATTGTTTATTGATTTCATATTCTTTTGAAATTACATTAATTTCTCGAAAATCTGATTGAGTAGGTGATGTTGGAAATATATTTGGTGCGGCTATTGGCGCTTTGAATTTTATTGAATTATCTTGTTTTTTGTTTTGGTTTATACTTTCTGTTTCTGAGTCTGTACTGGGTTGTTCAGATCGGAATTCAGAACAAGAATGTCTTGAAGGATATGAGCAAGATGCTCTTGAATAATATGAACTAATTCTAGGTGGAAGTGGATCTCTAAATGATCCAAATTGCAGTAATATTTTTCCGTCTCTTTGTTCAGTTATTTTTGTAATATTTTTTTGTTCGAAATTTCTTATTGGTTGTGTAATTTTGATTTTCCATTGATTTGGGATAGTTATTTCGTTCCATTTTAATTGTTTAGGTGTGTAAGTAGCGCTTGGTGTATCTTTGCTATGAACTGTTAATATAGTAGTTTCACCCTTATTATCTTGTAATAAACATCTAGGATTAAACTCAGATGTTGAAAGTTTAAAATAGATTCGGTACATTAATAGATATCCATGTCGTTCATTTTGAAATTTTATTTCTGGTAAATGAACGTTTAATACTAGAGTATTAAGTATGGTTGGATCTTGTAAACTTACTTGAAAATTAGGTGCGCAATTGAAATAAATAGCTCCATTATGTAAATTGGATTGTATTGCTCCTAAGAGTGAATCTTCGAATTTTAATAAGGTGTTATCTCTTAATAGCATAAGTATAGGTGAATCGATACCCGTTCTTGTGAGGGGTTTGATTGCTATTTGGATTAGGTCAAAATGGATATAATTAAGTTTCTTTTGTCTGTATTTTTCTAAAGAGACTTCTGATAATAATCTAATTTCTTCAAATTCATTTTGAAGAGATAGTGTTTGTTCGTGATCTTTTATTGCATAAGCAGTCTTAAAATCAAAAGTACCAATTTGATATATATTTTCAGGATTAATTTTTGGTAATTTATTATTGGATAATTCATTAAAAGAGGTTATTTTTGACATTACTTCTCTTGAATTAATTGTTAAACTAGATGCAGAACTTGCTTGTTTTTGTTTAAAAAATTTTCTAATCGAAGATGCCATAACTTTAATCTAGAGGTAAACTCATACTAAATAGATACTAACCAGTTTCTAGGTTCACACAACTGTGGCTTGCCAACGGTCTTACTGCCTTCTTCAGGGCTTGCAGCCTGGAACACCTACAGTGACAGTGTTTTGTAGAAAAGGTGGGGATCTGTTTAGATTGGTTTAGGCTAGCTTAAACTTACGAAAATCTTTTGATTTGAAAACGTTTTAAATTAAGAAAACTTTGCAAAATTTTGCATTGATTTGTTTAAAGTCGTTTTGGTCTGATACCATGTATTGGCTTCTTAATATTTTGTTTTATTAATTAAAACTGAAAATACAAGGTGTTTGAAAGATTTTATAACTTTGTATAAAATATTCTTTTATTGAATTTATTTGAAATACAGAGTTTGAAATATAACAATGTGATTATAACTTAAAACTTTAAAACTTTTTTAGAGAGAAGCTAGAGCGGTTTTTTCGTGAGAGAAAGAGTAATGAATTGCTCGTGCTTCGTTGGAGATGCAAGGTCTTCCTTTTATAGGAGAAGGATGCGAATGATATCTTGATATGTGTCGTTCGATATATGGTGCCGACACTTCGAGTTTATGTGCGTGTATATGTGTCGTCCATTGAGCGGTGCCGACACTGTGTTGAGTGCGTTCATCATGTCGACTTAAGCCTGGTATCGATCGATACCAGGCTGTGTGTCGGTCGATACTCAATGTTCCAGCAAGGTAACTTCTTGTTTTTCCTAATTTTATTCTGTTCTTTTGTTTTCTTTCACTGACTCTAGGCTAGGTAACACTGGGGACAGTGTTGTTCAAGTCTGGGGGAGGTGTCTGCTGACATTGTTTTTGTTTTTCTTAGAGTCAGTCGTTTTAATCGAGTCAAAATTGTTTTATTGAGTCAAAACTTGTTGGAGATAATGATCATGTGCTTGAACCTATTGATTTGATTTCTTTTTGAGTGCACAGTGTTACAGGATCAGTTCTAGATCGACTAATGAAAAATCCAAGGACTGACCAGTTGACTAGAAAACATCCATGTCTCCAGCAAAATTCTTCTGAAACCTGAACCAAATTTTTGCACTTCATCAATGTGGTTAGGATTCATCATTCATATCTGATAAAGGAACCCATGTTTTTAGAGTTATGGTATCTCTCTCCCCTGTTATAAGTTGATAAATAGAGCATAAAAGATTGAAATGATTTTCTTCTGAGTAGAGGGTTAGGAAAATTTCCAGCGATCCTATTATTCTACTTAAGAGGAAATGATCACACAAAGGATTGGAAGCGAGGTAAGGATTTTCCTATGATGCCATTATTCGCCTACATCCTTTGATACATAGAGAGGGAAGAACCGGGGATTTGGTGGCAAACACCATCAATACTCGCGTCTCATACCTTGATGTGTATATGCAAAGCTGAAAATAAAAGAAAGAACATAATAAGAAATAAGTCTGGGGGAGAGAAATTGATACAAAAAGTGTGAAAAATGGTGGTTCCTTGTCATGATATTGTCTGGTAAAGAGTCTAGAAGGTTCTTGAACATTGGCTGCAGCGATGAAACTGGTGATGAGGGTTTTGTTTGAACAATGATGTGGGATAATGTGTGGAGTCTGGGAAAGCTGCGAATGTCTACGAAGAAGTACATGGTGGTTAGATCAAAAGCTGATTGGTGACATTTGGGTACCTGGGAAGAGGGTCATTTCGATGGTTCATGAACAGGTGAGTCTCCATGTTTTCAAACCTCTTTCTCTTGTTTAGTCTTCTATTTGCTTAAGGGCAAGCAAAGGCTAAGTCTGGGGGAGTTGATATATCATGGTTTTTACCCCTATTTAGGCCATGATATAAGTCCTTTTTATAGAGTCTTTCTAGTATTTTGTAGTCTTTTACAGGTTATAGCACGTTTGGAGCATAATTAGAGATATTGGAGCATTCTGGAACATTCAGAAGCGAAGCAGAGATCCGTGTAGCTGAGACATCAAAATCACCTGAGTATCGATCGATACTGCCTAGTATTGCAACCCTGAGGAAACAGAAGGATCGCGACTTCTTGAAGAGTTGAAGAATTGTAGAATTGGCCCAGAAGACTTTGATATTTACAAGATGGCCCAGAACGTGTTTTAGCTTATAAATTAGGTTTTCAGCCACCTGTTTAGGCTATGCTTTGTATGCTTTATTCTATACTTTGATTTTACTATTGGTTTTAGAGAGACAAGTCTGAATCTCCCTTCGTCCGAGATCAGATCTCAAAATCTCTTGTTTCTATTTTATTGATGATTTATTCAGTTATGTTGATTGTTTCATTCACCATCTCTGAGTAAATCCACTTTAGGTTTAGGGTTTTCTCATAAGGATTTCTTTGAATGCTAGGTTGATTATCTGTTTAGGATTCACTATCTGAACTAGTTCTTCACCATAGGTTGTTCTCAAAGCTAATTCTAGGTTGACGAATCTGGAACTTAGATCTTAGGATAATTGATTAGGCACGAGAGTGCGATTAATTACCTGATAGAACTTAGGGTGAGCAAATTGATTATTCTTAAAGAGATTTGGTTTAATTGGTTTGTGAACATATCAAACCTGAACTTTAAAGCTGATTTATACTTTAGGATTCGCAAAGAGATTTGGAATTCCTAGGATTTAGATTTAGATAGTTTTCGCAACGAGAGTTGGTTAATTATATCTTAGTGATTTGAGTTCAAGAACCGTGCGTAATCTGAATCCTGTTAGTTAATTTAGCTGCATTCATTGATTTCCTGAGAAAAACTCTGGGCCTATATTTTCCTCCATTGATTTACAACACTTTTAATTGCGTACTTGTTTTCGTTTACATCTTCTGATTTAGCGTATTTTGGATCTATATAATCTACTGTGTGAAATCTTGAGTCTTTGTGGTTCGACCCCTAGGTATACTACGACAACTGCTTTAGTATCTTAGGGTATTAATTTGAGCATATCAACTGGCCAATGGGGAAGCTTGTATTTCCGACGGATCCTCTAATTTTACCCGCGGAATTAAATCGCCAAACGAAAATGATCTAAATTTGTGGCGGTTAATTATTTCGAGTTTCCGACGGAATCCCGAGGGACGGGGTCCGTCGGAAACGAGTATACTTAAAGATCTAGTCGGGTGATCGCTATTTAAGGATCCAGTCGGATGACCGCCTTGCCTTTTGATTTAGCTTGGGATCTCTTCATGAAACCTACACGAAATTGAGCTATCGGTCAAGTGGAAGTGGTTTTAGGTCATTCCCATCAGCAGTTAAAGAGATGCATTTGATCTACTGAAGACATATCATTACCGGAAAATGTAGCTACAATCCGAAGCGGCTGAAAGATCTTGTCAGATGGAATCATTCCCCTGCCCAGTTTAATCTTAAATTTGGGTCACAAGATAGACAGTTGAGTTAGCTTCACTTGAGAATTGGATTCATCTCATTCCGAGCCATGGTTAAAGAGCTATGACCGAATTCGTAAAGACATGTCAGTTTTAAAATACTCAGAAAATGCATAATCCGTCGGAAATCACTCGGAAATTTCAGACGGATTTCAGACGGATTATGCATTTTCAGTTTTAGACGTGACAATTTCCGAACCCCGACTAAAACCTGAAATTGTCTCGGCTAAAACTGAAAATGCATAATCCGTCGGAAATTCGTCAGAAATTTCCGAGGGATTTCCGACGGATTATGCATTTTCTGAGAATTTTAAAGTGTAAAACAATAAAATATCATTATCCGTTGGAAATCCCTCGGAAATTGCTGAGGGATTTCCGACGGATTAGGGTAACAAACCTCAAATTTGCCGGATTTTGAACATGTTTGGTCTTGATAGATGTGGAAGTAACAAATATAAACTAGTTTATATGAAATGTTTTTAAGAATCAAACGTTTTAAACTTTTTAATTAAAACCCGGAGCAACCCCGTAAATGTTCTTAGATGTTCTATGGCTCCAACTGGTTGACATAATAGAGGAATAAAAATGAGTTGAATCATTGATTCCACTGTTTTCCTCTAAAAACTTACCATTTGAGCCAAAATTGCATTCCTCTAAAAATTAATGGGACCTACATAATGAGTTGAAAAATGGTTGATTACGCTGAAATTTGTTACCCCTCAAAATAGGTGAGGAACAATGGAGGAATAAACTATTTTTTTAATAATTTTTTAATTAAAATAAATATTAGGTGAGCTAGAAAAAATATATTGTTCAGAAAATTTTGGAAATAAATAAAACAATCAATATTTTTTAAATAAATTAATAGATATTTAGTTACACAAAATCAGCTCAATTTTTTATATCTAAAGATTTTATTTTCAAAATTTGAAAATTATATTAAAAATAAAATAAAACACCAACGTATACTCCCTCTTATAAATACACTACCACATAACAAAATTTATCCTCACAAACAAGAATGATGCACTAAACACATTTCTTATCAAACAAAAAATTAAATATATTATCATAATTATTAAGTTTAAATGTCAAATTATATATTATTTAGGATATTGTTAAATATATCTTTAATATTAAATTTTATATTCCTCTGTATTTCTCTAAATAGTTACCATTTATCTTAACTATTATTTCTCTGCAAGTTATTCATTTCATTCAACTTATTCAACTCAATAGTATTATTCCGCTCATTTTTATTCTACTCATCATGATTCAACTTATTCAACTTATTCCTTTCGTTGACAACCAGTTGCAGCCTATGTGTTTTTATGAATGCTATCTTTGTTCATCGATAGTTTTTTACAAAATCCCAAATAACTAGTTTTGATTGATTTTCAAATGTTTTTCTAATTAGTATGTAACACTAATGGTTATTAAACACTAAAATTTATGAAATCTTCTTAATATAAACCCTAAACCCTAAACCAGTCGGAAATCCGTCGGAAATTTTCCGAGGGATTTCCGACGATTTTAGATATATTAAAGGTAAGACAGAACGTGTTGACTGGCCAATGGGGAAGCTTGTATTTCCGATGGATCCTCTAATTTTACCCGCGGAATTAAACCGCCAAACGAAAATGATCTAAATTTGTGGCGGTTAATTATTTCGAGTTTCCGACGGAATCCCGAGGGAAGGGGTCCGTCGGAAACGAGTATACTTAAAGATCCAGTCGGATGACCGCTATTTAAAGATCCAGTCGGATGACCGCTATTTAAAGATCCAGTCGGATGACCGCCTTGCCTTTTGATTTAGCTTGGGATCTCTTCATGAAACCTATACGAAATTGAGATATCGGTCAAGTGGAAGCAGTTTCAGGTCATTCCCATCAGCAGTTCAAGAGATGCATTTGATTTACTGAAGACATGTCATTACCGGAAAATGTAGCTACAATCCGAAGCAGCTGAAAGATCTTGTCAGATGGAATCCTTCCGCAGCCCAGTTTAATCTTAAATTAGGTCACAAGATAGACAGTTGAATTAGCTTCACTTGAGAATTGGATTCATCTCATTCCGAACCATGGTTAAAGAGCTATGACCGAATTAGTAAAGACATGTCAGTTTTAAAATTCTCAGAAAATGCATAATCCGTCGGAAATCCCTCGGAAATTTCCGACGGATTTCCGACGGATTATGCATTTTCAGTTTTTGACGAGACAATTTCAGAACCCTGGCTAAAACCTGAAATTGTCTCGGCTAAAACTGAAAATGCATAATCCGTCGGAAATTCGTCGGAAATTTCTGAGGGATTTTCGACGGATTATGCATTTTCTGAGAATTTTAAAGTGTAAAACAATAAAATATTATTATCCGTGGAAATCCCTCGGAAATTAGGGTAACAAACCTCAAATTTGCCGGATTTTGAACATGTTTGGTCTTGATAGATGTAGAAGTAACAAATATAAACTAGTTTCTATGAAATGTTTTTAAGAATCAAACGTTTTAAACTTTTTAATTAAAAACCGGAGCAACCCCGTAAATGTTCTTAGATGTTATATGTGTTTTTATGAATGCTATCAGTCGTTCATCGATAGTTTTTTACAAAATCCCAAATAACTAGTTTTGATTGATTTTCAAAGGTTTTTCTTATTAGTATGTAACACTAATGGTTAATAAAACACTAAAATTTATGAAATCTTCTTAATATAAACCCTAAACCCGTTCGAAATCCGTCGGAAATTTTCCGAGGGATTTCCGACAGTTTTAGATATTTTCAAGGTAAGACTGAACGTGTTGACTGGCCAATTGGGAAGCTTGTATTTTTGACGGATCCTCTAATTTTAACCGCGGAATTAAACCGCCAAACGAAAAATGATCTAAATTTGTGGCGGTTAATTATTTCGAGTTTCCGACGGAATCCCGAGGGGGGTCCGTCGGAAACGAGTATACTTAAAGATCCAGTCGGATGACCGCTATTTAAAGATCCAGTCGGATGACCGCCTTGTCTTTTGATCTAGCATGGGATCTCTTCATGAAACCTATACGAAATTGAGCTATCGGTCAAGTGGAAGTGGTTTCAGGTCATTCCCACCAGCAGTTCAAGAGATGTATTTGATTAACTGAAGACATGTCATTACCGGAAATTGTAGCTACAATCCGAAGCAGCTGAAAGATCTTGTCAGATGGAATCCTTCCACTGCCCAGTTTAATCTTAAATTAGGTCACATGATAGACAGTTGAGTTAGCTTCACTTGAGAATTGGATTCATCTCATTCCGAACCATGGTTAAAGAGCTATGACCGAATTAGTAAAGACATGTCAGTTTTAAAATTCTCAGAAAATGCATAATTCATCGGAAATCCCTCGGAAATTTCCGACGGATTATGCATTTTCAGTTTTAGACGAGACAATTTCCGAACCCCGGCTAAAACCTGAAATTGTCTCGGCTAAAACTGAAAATACATAATCCGTCAAAAATCCATCGGATATTTCTGAGGGATTTTCGACGGATTATGCATTTTCTGAGAATTTTAAAGTATAAAACAATAAAATATCATTATCCGTCGGAAATCCCTCGGAAATTAGAGTAACAAACCTCAAATTTGCCGGATTTTGAACATGTTTGGTCTTGATAGATGTAGAAGTAACACATATAAACTAGTTTCTATGAAATGTTTTTAAGAATCAAACGTTTTAAACTTTTTAATTAAAAACAGGAGCAACCCCGTAAATTTTCTTAGATGTTCTATGTGTTTTTATGAATGCTATCACTCGTTCATCGATAGTTTTTTACAAAATCCCAAATAACTAGTTTTGATTAATTTTCAAAGGTTTTTCTTATTAGTATGTAACACTAATGGTTAATAAAACACTAAAATTTATGAAATCTTCTTAATATAAACCCTAAACCCGTTCGAAATCCGTCGGAAATTTTCTGAGGGATTTCCGACGGTTTTAGATATTTTCAAGGTAAGACTGAACGTGTTGACAGGCCAATTGGGAAGCTTGTATTTTTGACGGATCCTCTAATTTTACCCGCAGAATTAAACCGCCAAACGAAAATGATCTTAATTTGTGGCGGTTAATTATTTCGAGTTTCCGACAGAACCCCGAGGGGGGTCCGTCGGAAACGAGTATACTTAAAGATCCAGTCGGATGACCGCTATTTAAAGATCCAGTCGGATGACCGCCTTGCCTTTTGATTTAGCTTGGGATCTCTTCATGAAACCTATACGAAATTGAGCTATCGGTCAAGTGGAAGTGATTTCAGGTAATTCCCATCAGCTGTTCAAGAGATGCATTTGATTTACTGAAGACATGTCATTACCGGAAAATGTAGCTACAATCCGAAGCAGCTGAAAGATCTTGGCAGATGGAATCCTTCCCCTGCCCAGTTTAATCTTAAATTAGGTCACAAGATAGACAGTTGAGTTAGCTTCACTTGAGAATTGGATTCATCTCATTCCGAGCCATGGTTAAAGAGCTATGACCGAGTTCGTAAAGACATGTCAGTTTTAAAATTCCCAGAAAATGCATAATCCGTCGGAAATCCCTCGGAAATTTCCGATGGATTTCCGACGGATTATGCATTTTGAATTTTAGACGAGACAATTTCCGAACCCTAGCTAAAACCTGAAATTGTCTCAGCTAAAACTGAAAATGCATAATCCGTCGGAAATCCGTCGAAAATTTCCGAGGGATTTCCGTCGGATTATGCATTTTCTGAGAATTTTGAAGTGTAAAACAATAAAATATCATTATCCGTCGGAAATCCCTCGGAAATTAGAGTAACAAACCTCAAATTTGCCGGATTTTGAACATGTTTGGTCTTGATAGATGTAGAAGTAACAAATATAAACTAGTTTCTATGAAATGTTTTTAAGAATCAAACGTTTTAAACTTTTTAATTAAAA
>PKML01021651.1:0-17264 GCA_002933935.1 Eutrema yunnanense | reverse complement strand
GAATTAAACCGCCAAACGAAAATGATCTAAATTTGTGGCGGTTAATTATTTCGAGTTTCAGACGGAATCCCGAGGGGGGTCCGTCGGAAACGAGTATACTTAAAGATCCACTCGGATGACCGCTATTTAAAGATCCAGTCGGATGACCGCCTTGCCTTTTGATTTAGCTTGGGATATCTTCATGAAACCTATACGAAATTGAGATATCGGTCAAGTGGATGTGGTTTCATATCATTCCCATCCGCAGTTCAAGATATGCATTTGATTTACTGAAGACATGTCATTACCGGAAAATGTAGCTACAATCCGAAGCAGCTTAAAGATCTTGTCAGATGGAATCATTCCCCTGCCCACTTTAATCTTAAATTAAGTCACAAGATAGACAGTTGAGTTAGCTTTACTTGAGAATTGAATTCATCTCATTCCGAGCCATGGTTAAAGAGCTATGACCGAATTAGTAAAGACATGTCAGTTTTAAAATTCTTAGAAAATGCATAATCCGTCGGAAATTTCTGACGGATTTCCGAACCCCGGCTAAAACCTGAAATTGTCTCGGCTAAAACTGAAAATGCATAATCCGTCGGAAATCCGTCGGAAATTTCCGAGGGATTTCCGTCGGATTATGCATTTTCTGAGAATTTTGAATTGTAAAACAATAAAATATCATTATTCGTCGGAAATCCGAAATTAGGGTAACAAACCTCAAATTTGCCGAATTTTGAACATGTTTGGTTTTGATAGATGTAGAAGTAACAAATATAAACTAGTTTCTATGAAATGTTTTTAAGAATCAAACGTTTTAAACTTTTTAATTTAAACCCGGAGCAACCCCGTAAATGTTCTTAGATGTTCTATGTGTTTTTATGAATGCTATCACTCGTTCATCGATAGTTTTTTACAAAATCCCAAATAACTAGTTTTGATTGATTTTCAAAGGTTTTTCTTATTAGTATGTAACACTAATGGTTATTAAACACTAAAATTTATGAAATCTTCTTAACATAAACCCTAAACCCTAAACCCGTCGGAAATCCGTCGGAAAATTTCCGAGGGATTTCCGACGGTTTTAGATATTTTCAAGGTAAGACAGAACGTGTTGACTGGCCAATTGGGAAGCTTGTATTTTTGACGGATCCTCTAATTTTACCAACTGAATTAAACCGCCAAACGAAAATGATCTAAATTTGTGGCGGTTAATTATTTCGAGTTTCAGACGGAATCCCGAGGGGGGTCCGTCTGAAACGAGTATACTTAAAGATCCAGTCGGATGACCGCGATTTAAAGATCCAGTCGGATGACCGCCTTGCCTTTTGATTTAGCTTGGGATCTCTTCATGAAACCTATACGAAATTGAGATATCGGTCAAGTGGATGTGGTTTCATGTCATTCCCATCAGCAGTTCAAGATATGCATTTGATTTACTGAAGACATGTCATTACCGGAAAATGTAGCTACAATCCGAAGCAGCTTAAAGATCTTGTCAGATGGAATCAATCCCCTGCCCACTTTAATCTTAAATTAAGTCACTAGATAGACAGTTGAGTTAGCTTCACTTGAGAATTGGATTTATCTCATTCCGAGCCATGGTTAAAGAGCTATGACCGAATTAGTAAAGACATGTCAGTTTTAAAATTCTTAGAAAATGCATAATCCGGCGGAAATTTCTGACGGATTTCCGAACCCCGGCTAAAACCTGAAATTGTCTCGGCTAAAACTGAAAACGCATAATCCGTCGGAAATCCTTCGGAAATTTCTGAGGGATTTTCGACGAATTATGCATTTTCTGAGAATTTTAAAGTGTAAAATAATAAAATATCATTATCCGTCGGAAATCCCTTGGAAATTTGCGAGGGATTTCCGACGGATTAGGGTAACAAACCTCAAATTTGCCAGATTTTGAACATGTTTGGTCTTGATAGATGTAGAAGTAACAAATATAAACTAGTTTCAATGAAATGTTTTTAAGAATCAAACGTTTTAAACTTTTAATTAAAACCCGGAGAAACCCCGTAAATGTTCTTAGATGTTCTATGTGTTTTTATGAATGTTATCACTCGTTCATCGATAGTTTTTTACAAAATCCCAAATAACTAGTTTTGATTGATTTTCAAAGGTTTTTCTTATTAGTATGTAACACTAATGGTTATTAAACAATAAAATTTATGAAATCTTCTTAATATAAACCCTAAGCCCTAAACCCGTCGGAAATTTTCCGAGGGATTTCCGACGGTTTTAGATATTTTCAAGGTAAGATAGAACGTGTTGACTGGCCAATTGGGAAGCTTGTATTTTTGACGGATCCTCTAATTTTACCTGCGGAATTAAACCGCCAAACGAAATTGATCTAAATTTGTGGTTGTTAATTATTTCGAGTTTCCGACGGAATCCCGAGGGTGGTCCGTCGGAAACGAGTATACTTAAAGATCCAGTCGGATGACCGCCTTGCCTTTTGATTTAGCTTGGGATCTCTTCATGTAACCTATACGAAATTGAGCTATCGGTCAACTAGAAGTGGTTTCACGTCATTCCCATCAGCAGTTCAAGAGATGCATTCGATTTACTGAAGACATGTCATTACCGGAAAATGTAGCTACAATCCGAAGCAGCTGAAAGATCTTGTCCGATGGAATCCTTCCCCTGCCCAGTTTAATCTTAAATTAGGTCACAAGATAGACAGTTGAGTTAGCTTCACTTGAGAATTGGATTCATCTCATTCCGAGCCATGGTTAAAGAGCTATGACCGAATTCGTAAAAACATGCCAGTTTTAAAATTCTCAGAAAAAGCATAATCCGTCGGAAATCCGTCGGAAATTAGGGTAACAAACCTCAAATTTGCCGGATTTTGAACATGTTTGGTCTTGATAGATGTAGAAGTAACAAATATAAACTAGTTTCTATGAAATGTTTTTAAGAATCAAACGTTTTAAAATTTTTAATTAAAACCTGGAGCAACCCCGTAAATGTTCTTAGATGTTCTATGTGTTTTTATGAATGCTATCACTCGTTCATCGATAGTTTTTTACAAAATCCTAAATAACTAGTTTTGATTGATTTTCAAAGGTTTTTCTTATTAGTATGTAACACTAGTGGTTATTAAACACTAAAATTTATGAAATCTTCTTAATATAAACCCTAAACCCTAAACCCTGTCGGAAATACGTCGGAAATTTTCCGAGGGATTTCCGACGGTTTTAGATATTTTCAAGGTAAACCATAACGTGTTAACTGGCCAATTGGAAAGCTTGTATTTTAGAAGGATCCTCTAATTTTAACCGCGGAATTAAACCACCAAACGAAAATGATCTAAATTTGTTGCGGTTAATTATTTCGATTTTCCGACGGAATACCGAGGGGGGTTTGTCTGAAACGAGTATACTTAAAGATCCAGTCGGATGACCGCTATTTAAAGATCCAGTCGGATGACCGCCTTGCCTTTTGATTTAGCTTGGGATCTCTTCAAGAAACCTATACGAAATTGAGCTATCGGTCAACTGGAAGTGGTTTCAGGTCATTCCCATCAACAGTTCAAGAGATGCATTTGATTTACTGAAGACATGTCATTAGCGGAAAATGTTGCTACAATCCGAAGCAGCTGAAAGATCTTGTCAGATGAAATCCTTCCCCTGCCCAGTTTAATCTTAAATTAGGTCACAAGATAGATAGTTGAGTTAGCTTCACTTGAGAATTGGATTCATCTCATTCCGAGCCATGGTTAAAGAGCTATGACCGAATTCGTAAAGACATGTCAGTTTTAAAATTCTCAGAAAATGCATAATCCGTCGGAAATCCCTCGGAATTTTCCGACGGATTTCCGACAGATTATGCATTTTCTGTTTTAGACGAGACAATTTCCGAACCCCGGCTAAAACCTGAAATTGTCTCGGCTAAAACTGAAAATGCATATATAATCCGTCGGAAATCCGTCAGAAATTTCCGAGGGATTTCCGTCGGATTATGCATTTTCTGAGAATTTTAAAGTGTAAAACAATAAAATATCATTATCCGTCGGAAATCCCTCGGAAATTAGGGTAACAAACCTCAAATTTGCCGGATTTTGAACATGTTTGGTCATCATAGATGTAGAAGTAACAAATATAAACAAGTTTCTATGAAATGTTTTTAAGAATCAAACGTTTTAAACATTTTAATTAAAACCCGGAGCAACCCCGTAAATGTTCTAAGATGTTCTATGTGTTTTTATGAATGCTATCACTCGTTCATCGATAGTTTTTTACAAAATCCCAAATAACTAGTTTTGATTGATTTTCAAAGGTTTTTCTTATTAGTATGTAACACTAATGGTTATTAAACACTAAAATTTATGAAATCTTCTTAATATAAACCCTAAACCCTAAACCCGTCGGAAATCCGTCGGAAATTTTCCGAGGGATTTCCGACGGTTTTAGATATTTTCAAGGTAAGACAGAACGTGTTGACTGGCCAATTGGGAAGCTTGTATTTTTGACGGATCCTCTAATTTTACCCGCGGAATTAAACCGCCAAACGAAAATGATCTAAATTTGTGGCGGTTAATTATTTCGAGTTTCTGACGGAATCCCGAGGGGGGTCCGTCGGAAACGAGTATACTTAAAGATCCAGTCGGATGACTGCCTTGCCTTTTGATTTAGCTTGGGATCTCTTCATGAAACCTATACGAAATTGAGCTATCGGTCAACTGGAAGTGGTTTCAGGTCATTCCCATCAGCAGTTCAAGAGATGCATTTGATTTACTGAAGACATGTCATTACCGGAAAATGTAGCTACAATCCGAAGTAGATGAAAGATCTTGTCAGATGGAATCCTTCCCCTGCCCAGTTTAATCTTAAATTAGGTCACAAGATAGACAGTTGAGTTAGCTTCACTTGTGATATGATCATGGACGTGACGGCTTCGGTGGAGGTTCAAGAAGACGGGATGGTCATTCCCGAAGGACCTATCACACGGTCTAAGGCACGGCAACTAGCGGGAGCGGTTCAGAGCTTACTCACGGATGCAAGGATCGAGGAGGACCAACGTACACAACCCGTCCTCACCTCATTGTCTTCGAACTCTCTATGAGGTTTGGCCGTTTGTGTAAGTCGTTTGTACTCTTTTTCCTGTATACGGTTTTGTCCCAATGGGTTTTCCGTATAGAGGTTTTAACGAGGCAACCGGCTTACACCGCTAAATGGTCCGATTTCTTGAGAGTTCCGCGGGGGGATTTTCCGAGGGATTTATTCCCGAGGGACTTTTCGAGGGACTTTCCCGGGGGAAATTCTCCGCGGGAATTTCTGGCGGAATTCCAATAGTTGTTCAAACTTGCATTAATTTCTTTGTAATTTTCTATGTGGTCTTTCTCTCATTTTCGAGATGACCTTTGACTTGTCTCTTTGATTTTCTTTTTAAACTCTTCTTCTCCCTCATTGTCGAACACATTATCATTTTTATCAAAGTTATTTTCAGAGATTTGATCTCTTTTTCTCTCGATTTCTTGATGGTTAGTCATTGAAATCTCTTTCGGTTTATCGAGATTATTTCCGCATCTTCTCGACGCAACCTTCGATCCGTTTACTCGTTCGATTCTTCTCGCTACAAAGGGCTTAGAGATTTTCGGGATTCATCTCCCACGCTCTAACATCTTTGTTCTCGGATCCTTCAAGCAAACGCAGCCACCCCCTCGTTTCAAGTGTTCTTCGTCGGAATTGGGTCTAGGGATTTTCGGGAATTCTCCCACGCCTTAGCATCTCTTCTCGAGAACTCCTTGGAGTCGTGGATCTATCCCTCTCAACCGTACAAGAGCAAGCCGGTCCTTAGTCGAATCGTGTCAAGTGGTATCAGAGACACTTGCTCCAAAATCGGTGAGATCTATCCTTTTAAACTGTTCATCTTCTTTGCAATTTCTGGGTTTAAAATTTTTGTTGTTTCTGTTTTGTTTCGATTTTTATTAATTCAAAACCTTATAAAAAAAAAATCAAAAAAAAATATATCTAAGTAGAACTGAGTCTTATTTTATTTGTCATAATTTTTAAAATTCAAAACAAAAAAAAAAATCGTTTTTGAGTTTTTCGGAAATCACTGTTTTTGTGGTTATATTGGAAAATTTGGAACTTTTGCATACACTCACTTGTTGTTGTTTGATTCTGTGCAAGGTACAACATGTCGGAAGAAAGTGAATCAGCTTCATCACGATCTAGGAGAGAGCGAGATGCTGCGATGAATCAAAAGGTTGATGGTGTTAACCAAAAGGTCGACGATATGGCACAAGTTCTCCGCGAGATGCGAGATCAAATGGCGACACTAGCGGTCGTACGCCAAGACGAAATGAGAGAAATCAAGGCGCTGAACCGAGGGAAAATAGAGCCGAGGATGTAAGATCCGAGCAGAGTGTAGGACATGGAAGTTGTCACGCTCCGGCGAGACCGAGGAGAAATCGGCCGCGACAATATGAATCGGAGGACAATCCGTTCTACGACCGAAGTGATTCATCCGAGGGAAATCACAACCGGCATCCGCGACCTCAAAGTCGTAACAACGATGATCTTGGCGGAATGAAACTTCGCATTCCCCCGTTCTACGGAAAGAACGATCCGGACGCCTTCCTCGAATGGGAAAAGAAAATCGAACTCGTTTTCGATTGCCAAAACTTTTCCGCATACAAAAAAGTTAGGTTAGCCGCTACTGAATTTCTTGAATACGCTATTGACTGGTGGGATCAAATTGTGACAAACAGGAGACGCAACGGTGAGAATTCCGTGGAGACATGGACGGAGATGATCGCACTTATGCGAAGGCGGTTCGTACCGCTACACTACCATCAGGAACTTCACCAACGTTTGAGACGTCTAGGTCAAGGAAGTAAAGGCATGGAGGACTATTTCCAGGAGATGGAAAAGCTGATGCTAAAGGCTGATGTTGATGAGCCGAGTGCTGCCACGATGGCACGGTTCTTAGCCGGCATGAATCGCGATTTACAAGACCGAATGGAAATGCAAACGTATGCGACTATGGAAGAAATGTTGCATAAAGCATTCCTAGTGGAACAGCAACTCAAGAGAAAAGGCGTGTCACGACAACCTTACGCTTCAAGCTCTAAGCCGAGCTTCACCAAAGGTGACAAACCGAATTATCCCCCACGGACCGATTTTAAGCCAAAGACGGATTTCAAACCGCAATCTTCCGGTCATGACTATAAGGGTAAGGGTGATTTGAATCCTATGCATAATCGTGATATTGAATGTTTTAAGTGCAGAGGCAAAGGACATTACGCGAACAAATGCCCGAATGCTCGCGCGATGATGATGCTAGAAAACGGTGAAATCGTGACCGACGATGAAGAAGAAACGAAAACCGCTCCAATCTTTGACGATTATGAAGAGCATGTGGTTGACGGGGAACTCTTAGTGGCGAGACGTGCTCTTCTTGCCCAGGAACCGGTAATTGAAAACGAACAACGCGAAAACCTCTTCCATACCCGTTGCATGGTTAAATGCAAGGTATGTCTAATTATTGACGGTGGAAGTTGTGCTAACGTTGCTAGCACTACCTTAGTGGATAAGTTAGGTATGGAGACGAGGAAGCATCCACGGCCTTACAACCTTCGATGGTTGAATAATCAAAGACAGCTTAAAGTTACCCGAGAAGTTTCGGTTCCTTTGACTATCGGCCGCTACGAAGACGAAATAGTGTGCGATGTTCTACCTATGGAAGCTGGTCATATCCTACTTGGAAGACCGTGGCAGTATGACCGTAGAGCCGTTCATGACCGATTTACAAACAAGCATTCCTTTGAACATCACGGCCAAAGACTCTTGCTCCACTATGGCCGCATGAGGTATATCTCGATCAACTTAAGCTTGAAAAGACTCACGGCAAAAGCAAGGTAAGTGATCCCCCGTCTTCTCATTCTGATAAAACCGAGAGTATAGGTACTAAGTCATGTGAGAGAACACTTGTGAATGAATCATTATTTATCAAACCGAGTGAACTAAAACATGCTCTCGTTTCTCGGCAATCTTTTGTGCTATTAGTTTTTAGGGATGCTCTCTCGAGTATGACTAATCCCGAGCCGGATATTCCGAGTAGTGTTTCATCTCTTTTCCAGGGGTGTGCTGATGTGTTCCCGGACGATGGACCACGTGGTTTGCCACCACTCCGCGGAATCGAGCATCAAATCGACTTTGTCCCCGGCGCTACTCTTCCGAACCGGCCGGCGTACCGAACAAATCCCGTGGAAACTAAGGAACTACAACGCCAAGTAGATGAGCTGATGTCTAAAGGACATATACGGGAAAGTATGAGCCCATGTGCTGTACCCGTACTACTTGTGCCGAAGAAAGACGGTACTTGGCGGATGTGTGTCGATTGCCGCGCGATAAATAACATAACGGTAAAGTATCGTCATCCGATCCCAAGGTTAGGCGATATATTAGATGAGCTTTATGGATCTAGTGTGTTTACTAAGATTGATCTTAAGAGTGGTTATCACCAAATCCGGATGAAGGAAGGTGATGAGTGGAAAACAACTTTTAAAACCAAACATGGTCTATATGAGTGGTTAGTAATGCCGTTTGGTTTGACGAATGCCCCTAGCACTTTTATGCGTTTGATGAACCATGTTCTTAGGTCGTATATAGGCGTCTTTGTAGTTGTCTACTTTGACGATATTCTGATTTATAGTAAGAACCTAGACGAACATGTGGAACACTTGCGATTGGTGTTAGATGTGCTTAGGAAGGAACGATTATTTGGAAATTTGAAGAAATGTTCTTTTTGTTCAGATAACGTTGTCTTTTTAGGTTTAGTGGTTAGTTCTCAGGGCATACAGGTTGACGAGAACAAGATAAAGGCGATCCGCGATTGGCCGAGCCCAAAGACCGTTAGCGAGGTCTGGAGTTTTCACGGTTTGGCGGGATTTTATCGACGATTCGTTTGTGATTTCAGTACGATTGCCGCACCACTTACCGAGGTTATCAAGAAGGACGTGGGATTTCGATGGGAACAAGTGATATGCTCAATTTAATACCCTAACAGTACTAAAGCAGTAGTCGTAGTCTAGCTAGGGGTCGAACACAAGGACTCACAGAAATCACACAATAAATTATATAGAATCGAGCTAAGCTAAGCAATTCAGTTTAAACAGAAAACAGAAAATAGTAAACGAGTTGTATTCAATGGGAAAAAGATAGGTTCAGGGATATTTCTCAGGAAATCAATGAATGCACAATAAACTAACTAATCAGGGTTCAAGTTACGCACGGTTCTAGAACTCAAATCACTAGAGTATAGTTAACCAACTGTCGTTGCGAAAGCTATCTAAATCTAAACTTCAGAATCCCAAATTTCTTTGCAAATCCCTAAGAATATATCAGCCTTAATTTCAAGTTTGATATGTTCACAAATCAATTAAACCAAATTTCTTTGCGAATAATCAATTTGCTCACCATAAGTTCTATCAGGTAATTAATCGCACTGTCGTGCCTAATCAATTATCCTAAGATCTAAGTTCCAGGTGATCAATCTAGAATTAGCTTTGAGAACAACCTAAGGTGAAGAACTAATTCAGATTATGAACCCTAAATAACTAATCAACCTAGCATTCAAAGAAATCCCTTATGAGAATCCCCAAACCTAACGAGAGATCTACTCAGAGATGAAGATTAAATCAATAGACATGTTTGAATAAATACTCTATATAAAATCAGAAAGAGAAACAAGGTTTTGAGATCTGATCTCGGACGAAGGGAAATCAGACTTGTCTCTCACCAAATTCTCTCTTAAACTAAAGCAAAATAAAGCATAGCCTAAACAATGGCTGTAAAATCCTATTTATAACCTAAAACACGAATTGGGGTCTTCTTGCAAATATCAAAGTCTTCTGGGCACTTTTGCAATCCTTCAAGTCTTGGAAAAAGTCGCGGCCCATGAATTCTCGATGAGTGTCGATCGATACCAGGGGGTATCGATCGATGCTTGTTGCTCAGATCGGGCACTTAGTCATCAGACTTTAGTTTCGCTCCAGAATGCTCCATAAACTCCAATATCTCCAATAATACTCTAAATGTGCCAAAACCTGTAAAGGACTCTAAAATACTCCAAAATACTATAAAGACTCTATCAAAAGGACTTATATCATGGCTTAAATAGGGTAAAAACCATGATATATCAACAAGCTCAAGAGGATGCGTTCCAACTGCTGAAAAACAAACTCACTCACGCCCCTTTACTTATTTTACCCGATTTTATAAAAGCTTTCGAGATTGAATGTGACGCTTCTGGTATTGGTATAGGTGCTGTAATTATGCAAGAGAAGAAACTCGTGGCTTTCTTCAGCGAGAAACTTGGAAGAGCAACGCTCAATTATCCGACTTACGACAAGGAACTTTATGCCTTGGTCCGAGCTCTCCAAACGTGGCAGCATTACTTATGGCCGAAGGAGTTCATCATTCATACCGATCATCAATTTCTCAAGCACTTGAAGAGCCAGCAAAAGTTGAACAAGAGGCACACACGTTGGGTTGAATTCATTGAGACGTTTCCTTACGTGATTCAATACAAACAAGGTAAGGAAAACGTCGTGGCCGACGCGTTGTCTCGGAGGTTGACACGATTCGACTAAGGATCGCTTACTCTAGTACGGTTGAGAGGGATAGATCCACGACTTCAAAGAATCCACGGGAAGAGATGCTAAGGCGTGGGAGAATTCCCGAAAATCCTTAGGCCCAAATCCGACAATGAACTTTTGAAACGAGGGGGTGGCTGCGTTTGCTTGAGGGATTCGAGAACAAAGATGTTAGAGCGTGGGAGATGAATCCCGAAAATCTCTAAGCCCTTTGTTGCGAGAAGAATTGAACGAGTAAACGGATAGAAGGTTGCGTCGAGAAGATGCGGAAATTAATCTCGATAAACCGAAAAGATTTCAATGACTAACCATCAAGAAATCGAGAGAGAAAAGAGATGAAACTCTGAAAGTACTTTGATAAAAATGATTGTATGTTTTCGACAATGAGGGAGAGAAGAAGATAAAGAAAAATTCAAAGAAGAAAGTCAAAGAGTCATTCTCGAAACAAGGAGAAGACCCATCGAAAATTACAAAAGAAAATAAATGAAGTTTGAACAACCATTGGAATTCCGCCAGAAATTCCCGCGGAGAATTTCCCCCGGGAAAGTCCCTCGAAAAGTCCCTCGGGAATAAATCCTTCGGAATTTCCCTCGGAAAATTCCCCCGCGGAACTCTCAAGAAGTTGGACCGTTTAGCGGTGTAAGCCGGTTGCCTCGTTAAAACCTCTATACGGAAAACCCATTGGGACAAAACCGTATACAGGAAAAAGAGTACAAACGTCTTACACAAACGGCCAAACCTCATAGAGAGTTCGAAGACAATGAGGTGAGGACGGGTTGTGTACGTTGATCCTCCTCGTTCCTTGCATCCGTGAGTAAGCTCCGAACCTGATATGATAATGGAACCACTTGAGAAGAACCATGTGCTTTGTTCAGCACCAACGAAGTCTGTGATCAACTCGAATGGCCCAACGACCACTTGGACTACATTCTCACCTCAACTAGAGCACTCCTCGAAGTTGAATCAATCCATTCCGAGTTCAGGTGAAGAAGTTATTCAACTTCCAAGACAGGTGAATTCCAGCCGACGCGAATCGGACATACGGGCGTTCAACGAATTCTTCCAACCAAACCAGAAAGAATTAAGCTACAAATCAAACTGTTCTGGAATCTTGATTCATCAGAGCATTTTTAAAAATTGGATTCACTCCAAAAACGATTCAGACTTGGAAGCGACAGAATTTACAACTCAGTGGATCTCCTTCAAGCCCTATTGCGCGACTGGGCCAAAGATCGTGTTGCACAGACCAACTCAGGTACGATCTCGACATGAAATCAATTGGAGTATCTTAATGGATCCCTTGTGTTTCCAACAAGCCCAAGATCACAAGAAATGGACATTGGATCACAAAGATTCTTCCCATTTGCCTAAGAGGGCCGAACTGGTGCTATGCTTGAAGAATGCTAGGCCCACTTGGTTTAGGAGTTTGCAAACATTTGTGTGGCATCCAGGATACATTCCTAAGCCCAATAAGGAGTTCAAATTCGTGCCCCAAGAAGAATAAACAAGAGGAAGAGTCATATTTCAATTTTCAAAACTAAGTTTTAATGTTCGGTCATTTTCGAGGAGAGTTATTGTTCTCTCTCTCCTTCATGCAAGTCTTTGTGTTTTCTTTATATTACTTGTAACCCTATGGACGAAAATCATCTAATCTTTTTATCAAAATCTCTTTTCAAGTTAGATCACTTGTTGGTGAGTCATATCCAGCAAAAACCTTTGATCTCTTTTGGTGTGTAATATCCAAGAGAATCGAAGTGGAATATCAAGGGCCTTCCGCAACCCTTGTGAGACCATTCAATCCACATCCTTTGTTCTTTGAAGCTTTTCAGTTTCATAGAAGCAAAGCTTATCCCCTTTTACCAACTTCGAGTGAGAATCCTTGGGAGGTTCGTATTAGAACCGCTCCCGCTAGTTGCCGTGCCTTAGACCGTGTGATTGGTCCCTCGGGAATGACCATCGCGTCTTCTTGAACCTCCACCGGAACCGTCACGTCCATGATCATATCATCCCCCTCCTCTTGAAAAGGATTTGCCCTCAAATCGATTTCATCTGCAACATAAGGAATAATATCAGCAACATTAAAACTTGACCTTATCGAATACTTACCTTGGAGATCGAGTTTGTAGGAATTGTCGTTGATTGTTTCCACCACCGTGAACGGTCCATCGACTCTCGGCAAGAGCTTCGACTTTCTTTCCTCCGGGAACCATTCTTTCCTTAGATAAATCCAAACCAAATCGCCGGGTTCAAAGACCTTCTTGTGTCGCCCCTTGTTTGCATGTTTGCGGTATTGTTCCGTCTTACGTTCGATATTTGCTTTCGCCTTCTCGTGCATCTGTTTGACCATCTCGGCCCGTTTCTTTCCATCCATACTCACATGTTCACTCAAAGGTAAAGGAGTTAAATCGAGAGGAGTAAGCGGATTAAAACCATAAACGAGTTCAAAAGGTGAAAACAAAGTCGTAGAATGTTGTGTATGATTATAAGCGAATTCTACCTGAGGCAAACAATCTTCCCACGATCTAAGATTCTTTTTAATAACAGTCCGCAAGAGAGCTCCTAATGTCCTATTAACCACTTCGGTTTGACCGTCCGTTTGCGGATGACACGTAGTAGAGAAACAAAGCTTCGTTCCTAACTTAGCCCAAAGAGTTTTCCAAAAATAGCTAAGAAACTTTGTATCTCTGTCCGACACTATAGTCCTAGGCATCCCATGCATGCGAATAACTTCCGTAAAGAATAAATCGGCTATGTTCGATGCATCATCAGTTTTATGGCAAGGAATAAAATGCACCATTTTAGAGAACCTATCGACTACCACAAAAATCGAGTCATTACCTTTCCTAGACTTAGGCAATCCTAACACAAAATCCATAGAAATATTAGTCCAAGGAGCACTAGGAATAGGTAGAGGAGTATACAGACCTTGGTTTTGACGTTTAGATTTTGCATACTTACAAGTCGTGCACCAGTTGCAAACACGTTCCACATCGCGTTTCATGTGCGGCCAAAAGAAATGATCTTGCACGATATGAAGTGTTTTGGCAACGCCAAAATGTCCCATAAGTCCACCGCCATGAGCTTCCCTAATAAGCAAATCTCGCAAAGAAGAGTTAGGTATACAAAGACGGTTCTCGTAAAACAAGAAACCATCGCTTTGATAATATTTTCCGAAAGCGAATTTAGAACAAGATGAGAAAACTTCCTGGAAGTCGGAATCGGTTGCATATGAATCCTTGATCATCTCAAACCCAAGTATTTTTGCATCAAGTGTCGAGATAAGAGTGTACCTCCGAGACAACGCATCGGCAACGACGTTTTCCTTACCTTGTTTGTCCTGAATTACGTACGGAAACGTCTCGATGAATTCGACCCAACGTGCGCGCCTCTTGTTCAACTTTTGCTGACTCTTCAAGTGCTTGAGAGATTGGTGATCGGTATGAATGATGAACTCCTTCGGCCATAAGTAATGCTGCCACGTTTGGAGAGCTCGGACCAAGGCATAAAGTTCCTTGTCGTAAGTCGGATAATTGAGTGTTGCTCCTCCAAGTTTCTCGCTGAAGAAAGCCACGGGTTTCTTCTCCTGCATAAGTACAGCACCTATACCAATACCAGAAGCGTCACATTCAATCTCGAAAGCTTTCATAAAATCGGGTAAAACGAGTAAAGGGGCGTGAGTGAGTTTATTTTTCAGTAGTTGGAACGCATCCTCTTGAGCATGTTCCCATCGAAATCCCACGTCCTTCTTGATAACCTCGGTAAGTGGTGCGGCAATCGTGCTGAAATCACGAACGAATCGTCGATAAAATCCCGCCAAACCGTGAAAACTCCGAACATCGCTAACGGTCTTTGGGCTAGGCCAATCGCGGATCGCCTTTATCTTGTTCTCGTCAACCTGTATGCCCTGGGAACTAACCACAAAACCTAAAAAGACAACGTTATCTGAACAAAAAGAACACTTCTTTAAATTGCCAAACAACTGTTCCTTCCTAAGCACATCTAACACCAATCGCAAGTGTTCCACATGTTCGTCTAGATTCTTACTATAAATCAGAATATCGTCAAAGTAGACAATTACAAAGACGCCTATATACGACCTAAGAACATAGTTTATCAAACGCATAAATGTGCTAGGAGCATTCGTCAAACCAAACGGCATTACTAACCACTCATATAGACCGTGTTTGGTTTTAAAAGCGGTTTTCCACTCATCACCTTCCTTCATCCGGATTTGGTGATAACCACTCTTAAGATCAATTTTAGTAAACACACTAGATCCATACAACTCATCTAACATATCGTCTAACCTCGGGATCGGATGACGATACTTTACCGTTATGTTTTTTATCGCGCGGTAATCGACACACATCCGCCAAGTATCGTCTTTCTTCGGCACAAGTAGTACGATTACAGCACATGGGCTCATACTTTCCCGTATATGTCCTTTAGACATCAGCTCATCTACTTGGCGTTGCAATTCTTTATTTTCCACGGGATTTGTTCGATACGCCGGCCGGTTCGAAAGAGTAGCGCCGGGGACGAAGTCGATTTGATGTTCGATTCCGCGGAGTGGTGGCAAACCACTTGGTCCATCATCCGGGAACACATCAGCATACCCCTGCAAAAGAGATGACATGCTGCTCGGGATATCCGGCTCGGGATTAGTCATACTCGAAAGAGCATCCCTAAAAACTAATAGCACAAAAGATTGCCGAGAAACGAGAGCATGTTTTATTTCACTCGGTTTGATAAAAAACGATTCATTCACAAGTGTTCTCTCACATGACTTAGTACCTATACTGACACGAATCGACTAAGGATCGCTTGCTCTAGTACGGTTGAGAGGGATAGATCCACGACTTCAAGGAATCCACGGGAAGAGATGCTAAGGCGTGGGAGAAATCCTGAAAATCCTTAGGCCCAAATCCGACTATGAACACTTGAAATGAGGGGGTGGCTGCGTTGTTGGGAGAATCCGGGGACGAAGATGACAAGGCGTGGGAGATAAAATCCCGAAAATCCTTGTGCCCTAATTCATGAGAAGAATTCACACGAACGACGGATCGAAGGCTACGTCGAGTGTTGCGGAAAAACCCTACGATAAACCGAATAAGATTTCATTGACTAACCATTAAGAAATCGAGAGAAAAGAGATGAAAATCTCTGAAAATAACTTTGATAAAAAAATGATAATGTGTTCGACAATGAGGGAGAAGAAGAGAATAAAAAGAAAGCAAAGAGACAAGTCAAAGGTCATCTCGAAAATGAGAGAAAGACCACATAGAAAATTACAGAAAATTACAGAAAATTAAATGACAGTTTGAACGACTCTTGGGATTCCGCCAGAAAATCCCCGCGGAGAATTTCCCCCGGGAAAGTCCCTCGAAAAGTCCCTCGAAAAGTCCCTCGGGAATAAATCCCTCGGAATTTCCCTCGGAAAATTCCCCCGCGGAACTCTCAAGAAATCTGACCGTTAGGCGGTGTAAGCCGGTTGCCTCGTTAAAACCTCTATACGGAAAACCCATTGGGACAAAACCGTATACAGGAAAAAGAGTACAAACGACTTACACAAACGGCCAAACCTCATAGAGAGTTCGAAGATAATGAGGTGAGGACGGGTTGCGTAAGTTGATCCTCTTTGTTACATGCTTCATTTGCCAAATTCCGAACAGCTCCAGCTAGCTTCCGTGTCTTGGATCGGATAATATGTCCTTTGGGGATGATCAATGCTGCCTCCGGAACAGCATCCAAAGCAAGCGTATCCATGATCATATCATCCCCCTCCACTTGAAAAAGATTTGTCCTCAAATCTGCCAAGAACAAAATTAAGTTAGAATCATTGAAGTAAAACAAAATATGCTCACCTTGCAAACAGATCTTGTAGGCTTTGATATGTTTTATGACTCGGCGTTGACAATCTCCTCTTAGCATCGGTTTGGACTCCTCTTGGGCTGGAAAACGTCTCTCCTTCATACGAATCCAAAACTCATATCCATGCTTAGCGTTCACATTGCTCTTCTCTTGTACATCCTGTGAACTTTCAAAAACTCGAAACAAAAGATTATAGATGCAAAAGACATAATCATCACGACTAGAACATAGTTCCTTACTTAGATCATCCAAAATAAATTTCGAAGAATTAGCATGATCACCTATGTTTTTATTAAAATTCAGGATACTATCAAAGTAAACAATTTCCCTAAAGAAGGATTCAGCAAGTTGTGAAGCACGAGCATTTTTAGAGAATTTATTAATTAACGCAGAATTTTTCAAAGCATTATTAAGCTCACACGATTTGTTCTCTTCAAATAGAAAACCTTTTTGCTTAAAGAACTTTCCAAATAAAAATCTCTCACAATACTGAAATACATCTAGCAAATTATCATTGAGAGTAGAGAGTAAATCATACCTTTGAATTATTGTATTAGGCACAATAATTTCATTACCTCTTTGGATGTCATAAGAATTCACCTTAATGTTTGCTCCTTGTAAACATTTCTTGTAAGTCTTGGAAGTGATCTGATATGATCATGGATGCGACGGTTCCGGCGGAGGTTCAAGAAGACGCGATGATCATTCCCGAGGGACCAATCACACGGTCTAAGGCACAACAACTGGCGGGAGCAGTTCGGAACTTACTCACGGATGCAAGGAACGAGGAGGATCA
>PKML01021558.1:679163-751510 GCA_002933935.1 Eutrema yunnanense | reverse complement strand
TTAAGAGTTGATGAACTAACCACAAAACTAGAGGTCATTAAACGGTGCATATTTTTCAAGATTATTTGCGGGTTAGACCGAATAATATTTTAATCCACTATGAAACGGGTTAAATAGACAAATTATTTCGTTTGACAACTCTATATATGATCATGAGTTAGACATATTATAAAATTCAAATAAAAGCATTTTTTCTTAAATTTCAAAACAATTTATTTAAGAAAAAAAATACTCCGCGCTAATTAGTGCGGCTTAAGTCCTAGTCTAATATATAAAACTTGGCTAACTCTCTCCAGCCGCTCGCCACGTCAGTTTTGGCGCGGTAATTAGTCGAAGTTTTTTTTGCAGTGTTCTTCAAACCTTGTGATGTTATAATAAGTGTATCGAAAGTGGAAGGGTGGTTCTGATGTAGACTTTCGAGTGCAGTTTCATTTCTTACGTCAAAATAAGTGTGTTTGGGTTTGATTGAAGCATATGATTCTTCGTCCTCAACATGAGTTCAAATCAAGTTCTTGAGCAATGGAAGCAAAAACCAAAGAAAAAAAAATAAAAACACACACACACATTACAAATCTCAGTGATCCACATTTTTTTTTTATTTTTTCCCAAAATAAATAGCAAAGCATGAATATGGTTTTTGATTATCATAGCAGAAAAGAATAGTTCATCTCCTAAAAGAACATACGGTTTCTAAGAGAGAAATCAGAAGAAATGGATTTGACATTTTAATGAAACTGTAGGAAGCCTCATAAGAGCATTGGTGATTCTCTGGTTGTCTTCTCGGTGATTCTCAGCTTCAACACCAACATTGACAGTTTCAAGACATTTCAAAGTTCCCAAGAAATGCCTCATCTGTTTCAGCTCTCTATGAGTTCCTCCATACCCTGAAATGTTTAGCACCTTCACATGACATGTCGATAGACAACATACTTCCTCCTCCAGCTTCTTCTTCTTCTTCTGAGGGATGCAAACACAGGCGTCCCCGCATCTATCTGTAACTTGGTGCAAAAGACCCTGAAAGCATATTGACGCAAGCAAAATTCATGTACAATTAATAATAATCTAGCAATCAAACGAATTGTGTATCAAACGAAATTGATATTTACCTTGATGACTAAAGTTTCTAGGTTTGGAGAGTTGTTGAGGAGAAGTGGCACCACTTCCCAGCCTCTTTCTTTGTCACTCTCAAAAGATAAAGTAAGGAGGTTATGAAAGACCGGCATTGATTTACAGCAAAAGTGAAACACCTGATTTATAATGATCACAACCAAAACAAAGATATATAGAAAAATTGAGACTTTTGTTAGATAGCAATAGATTTGATTATCATTCGATTAAAAAGTGAAACAATCAAATATTAGAACAAGTGGGAAAACTGACCTCAAGAGAATTAGGAGACAAGTGAAGAGTTTTAACGTTGCTTATCCCTGCAACCAGATCCGTAACATCCTCATCCACAACTAAAAATCGCTTCTTGGGTGATCGAAGATCCAGTCTAGCTTCGACAAGCGAGCCCAAATCAACAACATACTGTTTCGTGACATAACTAGAATAGTCAAGGTACACAAGGCTCGGTGCCCGAAACCACGCACTAACGGGAGCCTCATAGTCAGGAAAATGGTACGAGATGGTTAGCCGCTTAACGGAAGGACTCGACACAGCTAAGGAATGACCCGAGGTGATCACACACCAAGCCCAGGGATTACCATGATGTAAGACTAATTCCTCAAGCACAGGGCAGCCAGAGATGAGTAACGCATAAATCTTCTTATATAGAAACCCAACTGAAATGAGAGAAAGTGTTTTGAGCGCAGGGAAAAACACGCCTCCAGGAGGAAGAAAACGAGAAGGACGAAACCCATTGGATAATGTGAGCTTAACCAGTGTGTTGCTCGTGAAGAACTTGGTTTCTATTATATGCATTCCCCAATGCGTACATACTGTCTCCAAGTGAAGTTCCAAGAAGCCGCGCTCAAGGACAGTGCCAATCCAGCTGCCCACTCGAGATTTTTCATGCTGATGTTTACACTTGAGAGAGAATCTCTTGATGATTGAAGAATTGGTTAAGAGAGCGAGTGTTTTGTCAACGAAATCAGAGAAGCCACGAGGATCACCACTTGCGTCATTAAATTCAAGGTTGTCTACAAGTGTAAGCAGATTACTCCACCTTTTGGACAGAATCGATGTGGAGACAGCAAGTTTTGTCGGAAGCAATGACAGGATTTTGCCAAGAACCTCATCTGGCAGACTGCTAATTAAATCTCTACAGACTCTTGGAGCAGACATAAATTAGGGTTTTGATTTAAGTCAACTTATCCAACGAGAAATTTGATACCCAGACAAGGAAATCAACAAATTTGAAAAAAGGGATAAAAAGAGATTCCTTTTAAATCTAGAACAAGCAAGAATAATTGACGTCGATACAGAAGATGGATGCGAAAGGCTGTAACAGGGAAGATCGAAGAAGAAGAAGAAGCGTACGTGCTTTGGTTTAAGAGGAATCGACGAGGGATTTGAGAGTGAGAGATCTAGAACGCAACGTTTTACCAATAATGACGTGGCATATATAATTTCTAAAACATCTCTATAATATTATTTAAGAAAACATTTTTAAAAATGAACTTTAGTTTTTAAAGTTATTAGGTGATTACCCGCTCATACGCGCGGGTTTATATCTTCGAAGTATTTGAAACTATTGTTTTTGTTCTTAACATTTTTTGCATTGTCTTTGTTTGTATATTTTATATCAAATTACTATAGTTTCATTTATAATAAGCTTCTAAATTACAAATAAACTCAACTGCATTTGCCTTTGAAGGTTTGTTGTATATATTCGATGTTTTTCGAGTATATATAATACGTCATCAACTACACACGCATTCTTCCACGTCTTAGAATTCAGCATATGTTTTTCGAGTATATATAATACGTCATCAACTACACACGCATTCTTCCACGTCTTAGAATTCAGCATCTCGTCCATTTCCCATTTACTCTTCTTTGGCTCGTAAACAAAGCTGATATCACAATCCTTCATGTACAGCTTATCAGCCATTTACTCTTCTTTGGCTCGTAAACAAAGCTGATATCACAATCCTCCAGAATCCTTTATGAAGAAACAAAGCCAGTTTCCCACCGTAACTCACATCATTTGACCAATTGCTATTGTGCTTTTCACCGGTACTTAAGTTCGTGGGCTAATTTCTGAAAAGAAAAATGGCAACAATATGTCCCTAGTCATTGCCATGAAGATTCATGGCTTCTATAAGAATAAGAAACACAAAGCCCTGTCAAAATGACGGTGTGTGTACTTCCATAACCCACACATAACCTAGCTTTGAACTACTTTGACAAATAAAAAATTTCAATTACAAAATCTTCTGAACCTGGGTTTTCAGAAGAATAAGAATTGTTTTGTACCCGAACCATAAGTGAACCTAACAAACACAAAAACATAGCAGTTATAGCCCTAATAGTTAATATGTACCTCAAATATACATGATAATATATGCCGTACGTGTGTATATACTTCACTCGGGAGAATTTGAGTCTCAATAGATGTATCATGTTTATGCTGCCAATTGCATCACTGTCCCCAAATGCAGAGGAGATAGTTTCAGGATTCAATGAATAGTATGTGACTAATCCAACAATAACTAATGATAAGAGCGTATACAAAATGCAACATATCGGTAATAAATCGATTAGTACTTTTGAGAAGCATAATCATAATGAAATAAAACAGAACAACATAAAGAATTACCTCCCTCTTCTTCTAGTATTTCATATTCTTCTTCTCCATAGATGATAGCAGAATTAAGAAAACATCACAGTAACCGAGAATCTGAAAAGAATTGTATTGTTTGTATCTAAGTAAAATACACTCACGAGAGTCAAACCCCTCAAAACTGATGAAAACACAAATTCAGAAGAGAGTTTTTGATTTGCAAAAGCGAAGCATACAAAAACACTAATTTGAAACAGCACTTGTAAAAATCTAGAAAAGGGCCATTTGATTTGCAAAAATCCGATCTAAAAACAACAAATATATACAAATAGAAACACATCTTCGAAATTAATAACCCCAAGATGCAAGAATACAATGACATAAGAGCGCTATTAAATTTGCTTGTAATTGCAGCTGAACATTCATCATCGTGAATCCCTGATCACACATCCCCAATCCACGTATCCAACTAACTAATCAAAAATGATAAAGAGTAGCCTAAACTAACCAAATTAAAAGATAACAAAACAGTAGGATACATGGAGAAAATACAAGATAGTTATTCGTTCAAATAATGGAAACCCAAAAATTTTGAATTGATGGCAAGATTTGTCCAGAGCTATGAAATCAATCGTAATTAACCGACAGCAAAAGAACAAATGATCAGAACATATATACAATTATTCATAGCAACATAACTCATAACCAGAGATTGGGCGCCGAGAAAGTAAGAAATAGATCATCCAAGGGGCCGAGACACTAACCAGAAGAGAAACAACAAACTATCAGTTAGGAGAGAAGAATATAGATTAAATAATGAAACAAAAACTGTAAAACGAAGAGATTAGTAAGAGTATTCGAACCACTTTTTGAAACCTTGCTTACAATCCCTTATCTTCGTATATATTGTGAGTATATTCTAAGACTTTCGTTTCTGTATCCTATAAATACACAATCATAAAATTAAGCTTAAAAGTGCACACACGTTTAAACAATAATACACAAAACCAAACAAACCTCAACGCAGAAACCAAGACTACCCAAATATGAATTTGTACATACCTAAAAGACACAAAAACGCTAAAATTAGATATAGATGACAAAGACGAAGAGGATGACTGATTTTGTAGATTAATAATGATAAATGGGGTTTGATTTATATATATAGTTTTTAAGGCTAGGGCTTCTTACGATTTATATATTAAGATGCTATATTTATTTTAATTGTCGATTCACATTGTAACGATTTGCGGCGAGTCTTAAAAAACACAAGATACATTAGGGTTTTGGTTGAATCTAGAAGTCAATCGGTATAGTCGAGACCAAGAACCAAATTACAGCGAATTTTAAGAGGATTTTTTTTTCATATGCGAAACCCAATATGAATTTGACACATAAGCTAGCAACCGGGTTGAGATTCCAAACCAACCGATATGCCGAATATACTTAAGATAATAAATATTGTGACAGATTTTGGTTTAATAAATGTAAATTGACGTTCCTTTTATAATGAACCAACCAACTGATTTTTTCCCAGCTTGGTTTTAGATAGGCTCTAAAACTAACCGATGTTGAGACAACCCATTACGAACCCAAACCAATTGCGTTTTCAGCAAGTAACAAAGGAACAAGCATTAATTTTATAACGTTTAACTCGAAACCGTTTTTAGCAGACGTCTGTTTTAGTAAAAATTCCAAGAACGGTTTTTAAGAAAATCGACGACGGAATAGAACATTAAACCGAACGTAACGATTATTCAGCGTTGGTTCGATTTAAGTGATGAAGACACATCACCAGAACGTAACGAATGAAAATATGACAAATAATCTCAAAAGCGCTCGAATGAGGGAGAATCGATGTGAGCACGGCACACTTCACAAATAATAGTATGATATTTCAACCGACTCAATACTTATGTTGACTAACATTATTCCAAAATATTTATTCGAAGCTATATCAATTAGTGAACAATAATATTACGATTACGATGAGTGTAATTGTCTTTTTGTTGTTGGTGGTGAAAGATGAACGTGATTGTCTATAATCTATAAGTATTTTCTCCTTCTTTTTCATTGTTCAAGATGAACCAAATACTAATGAGGAGCTGATTTATAAGATTGCATCAGTTTAGTAAGACATTTTCAGCATAACGGGTTTCTACTGGACTGGTTATTGCTGTCGATCTCGCCCTTCTTCTATCTCTTCAGACTTCAGGCATTATTGCTGGTTTGGTTTAGCTACCGGTTTCCAACAGCTTGTAACTATTGGTGCGGTGGTCATGGCTGTATTTGATGGAAGAAAGTTTTGTTTTTGCTTTCCTGTGTTATTATCGGAAATGTCCTCAGACGACAGACCAGAAACGATTCTCCATTTATTCACTCTCTGAATCAATTCCGAACGTAAAACCAACATAGAACAAACTGAATCAGAGAACCAAATCAAATCAAGAATTCTATAGGGTCAAGTCTATAGCATTCTTAACTACTTTTTCGTTCAAAATAAACTAATAATTTTTCCTCAAATCAGCTATTTTCATTTGCATAAAACGAAATTAGCAAAAAGAGATTTAGGATAATGAAAAAAACAAAAGACAAGTTATATGAAGGAGAAGAGTTCATGCATCAAACTATAACAGCTAGAGGTTTCCTTACGTAATAAATCCCAGAAGTGAAAACATGATCACACCACTCAACTTTACCCCAAATCTCTCCTCCTTGGCGTCTTTCCAGCGAAATCTCCGCACACAAAATCCCTCTTGAGCTACTCCAGATTCCTTTATGAAGAAACAAAGTCAGTTTCCCACCGTAACTCACAACAAAGTCAGTTTCCCACCACTTTGGTAATGTACTCTCAGGCAACAACTCTTCCAAACCTTTCACCACTCTCCAACACTTTTGCTTTGGATCATACGCTCTTAACTTGTTCTCGACCCGATCGTGGTAGTATAATACGTCATCAACAACACATGCATTTCTCCACTCCTTAGAGTTCAACATTTCGTCCATTTCCCATTTACTCTTCTTTGGCTCGTAAACAAAGCTGTTATCACAATCCCTCGTGTACAACTTATCAGCCATCACCACACAACCAGGCCACGTGTCACCTAGGTAAATGTCTATCTTTATCATCCCAGACTCCCACATTTGTGTTTCTGTATTGAACACCACCATCACCTTCTTCTTCGAGTCAGAATATCCAATTACGTAGATTCTCCCGTCAATTATGTCAGCGATTGGACGAGACATGGGCACAGGCATGCTGGGGAGAGGTTGCACCGTGTGAGATACGCAGTCGATGCTTAACGCACTCGATGTCTTGTTAATCCCGCCAAACACATATATCTTGGACCCCACCGCGACAAAGCTTCCATCGCGAGGCATATCGGGAAGCAAAGGGATAAGGACCAAACAGTGATTGCCGTTGGCTTTCCGGCGGAGAATATACAAACGGCAATAATCGGTTTCACTGTTATAGAGGGGAACATAGAGACAGTGCTCGGTGCAGCCCAACAAGGATCGTCTCGCGTATAGCTCAGGCAACGTAACAAGTGATCGGAAGTGCTTTGAAACCAGGGAGAGTGTTGGATAGTTGCACATGGGTACACGCGCTAAGATGTCAACGATAACGTCTTCGGGAAGTGACGTAATCAGAGACAGTGGTTCCGACGATTGCTCCTTCTCTGCCCTAATTTTGGAACACATCTCCAGATCAACAATCACCCAATCTCAGAGAGAATAGCACGAAGCCCTAATTGGAAGGGCAAATCAACAATCACCGAGAAGAGAGTGGGTAAAGCGCAAAACCCTAATTCCCTTCTTGCTTTCGTTTATTAAGACCTCTCCTAATAATATTATCTGATATATATTAGTACTACTAGTATTTACTATTTAATACCTTTCAATATATACTTTCGAATTATTATAAAATTCAATTCGATTTTTTATTTTATTTCTCTAATTCAGTTGGATTTTGAATTAATAAATTTCAGCTTTGTTTTGGTTTTTATTTCCAATCCTAAGCAACACAATCCTAGCCAAATACGCCGACCTCTGAAATTTACGGAATATTTCCCAATTTCGTTGGGAGAAAATGAAGATTTTCTTATCATGATGGAATTATGAAAAGGAAATCCCTTCGATTTGGACCGACTTAAACCTTATAAATAAGGAGACCCTCACCACAATTCAGGATATTCACAACCATATGAGAGAACTGAGAGACATAGAGCTAAAACCTTAGGCTTTTATCTCCTTAGTTCTTAAGTCATCTTTTACGATCTAACAATCTTGTAGCTCCACCGAGTTTGATCAATAAAACGAGATTCGATCCATTGAGTTTACTGTTTTGTCTTTTGTGTGATTTTCAGAATCAACATATACGTTTTTACCATTGGAGGCACTGTAATCTCTTGGCGTTCCCAAAAACAGACTTTGGTCGCCACTTCTTCAAATTATGCAGAAACTATTGCATTTCATGAGTCATGTAGAGAATGTGTATGGCTCAGATTTATGACTCATCATGTACAACAGTCAAGTGGAATAATCACCAATAAGGAGCCAACAATATTGTTTGAAGATAATGTTGCATGTGTCGCCCAAATCGAAGAAGGCTACATCAAGAGTGATGATAGAACGAAACATATTTCTCTAAGATTTTTCTCCTACACTCGAGAATTCGAGAAGAATCAAGAAGTGGATAACCAGTATATTCGTTCAAGTGACAATTCAGCATATTTTTTTACAAAAGCGCTTCCCAATAAACAAAAACACCGTTTAAATTAAGGAAAATTCTTAAAAAATATATCAGTTATCTAATAGTTTATGGTGCATGATTTAGTATGAGTACTCTAGTGTTTGATTTGTGCACGATTTAATGGCTAATTTATGGTGTATGGTTTCGTTGCACGATGATATATCATGCATGGAGCATATTTCTTCACAAGGTGATCGTTCCATAATTCATATCTTGAACTCTTGAGCTCAAAGAGGTGATTTCCCGTCCTTCTAATTAGTCTTGGGTCCTTTTCATTTTTATTCGATTTTTTTTGCAAGATTATCGTATAACGGATTAAGAGACATTTTCAGTATAACGGATTTCTACTGGAGTACTGGTTATTGCTGTTGATGGGAGAGATTTGTTAGTGTATTTCTATTTTATTTGATGGAAGAAATGTTGGAATCTCACCAATTCCTTTAGATTATGCTAGAAAAAAAGAAAACACAATGGAAGAAAAGCTTGAGAAGGAATCGCAAGTTTGTGGAATTGGAAATGAAGGCACGAGTGTTTGTACAATAAAGAGGAAGAAGTGTTAGTCAAACATGTGCACATCACGTGAACGAGTCAAAGAAATAGAAAGAGTCCCATTTACTTTTTAATAATAGGAAATAGTTTGGTTTTCCCTTATTTAGTTTTAAAGAAATATGTTAAGAGTTAAATCTATAAATAATGTAGTCCGTAGGGCAAAATAATTATCAGATCAATATACGAGCGTTTCAGAATTCTAAATTGCGATATCCTTTTCTTTATTATTCTGAGTGCAAATTCCGGTTTTTTCGCTTTTAATCACAATTCCAACAAGTTTTGTGTTATTATTTGCCAATAATAAAAGATTCTACTTTTTTATTCACGAGCATTATTGCTGGTTCGGTTTCGGACAGCTTAATTGTAACTATTGGTGCGGTATGGACGACCCTTTGTCTACCATGGGCAGGTTAGTGTAGTTCTTTTTTAATTGATGGAAGAATGTATCCTCAAGAACCAGAAACGATTCTCCCTTAATTTATTCACTCTCTGAATCAATTACGAACATTGAACAAACTGAATCAGAGAACCAAATCAAATCAAGAATTCTATAAGGTCAAGTCTATAGCATTCTTAACTACTTTTTCGTTCAAAATAAACTAATAATTTTTCCTCAAATCAGTTATTTTCATTTGCATAAGCGAAATCAGCAAAAAGAGATTTAGGATAATGAAAAAAACAAAACACAAGTTATATGAAGGAGAAGAGTTCATGCATCAAACTATAACAGCTAGAGGTTTCCTTACGTAATAAATCCAAGAAGTCAAAACATGATCACACCACTCAACTTTACCCCAAATCTCTCCTCCTTGGCGTCTTTCCAGCGAAATCTCCGCACACACAATCCCTCTTGGGCTACTCCAGATTCCTTTATGAAGAAACAAAGTCAGTTTCCCACCGTAACTCACAACAAAGTCAGTTTCCGCACACACAATCCCTCTGTTTTATTAATGAAAGAAAAAGAAGAATTTTGGCACAAAAAAAAAGGGAAATCCTCCATCACTTTTGGATCTCGGGTGAAGGAACCAAATAAACAGCAAGTGGATAAAGTTCTCGTATATAGGAAATATTCTTGAACAAATCTCAAAAAAAAAAGACAAAAATGTTCTCGTATATACTCCCTCTATTTTTTTTATAAGGGGTTTTAGACATTTTGTTTTGTTTTTTTATAAGAATTTCTCATATTTCCATGCAAAATTTAATTAATTATACTCATTAGTAATCTTGGTACTATCATAAAACATTAATACTCATTTATCTAATTGGATAACTAAATGTTGTTATGGTAATGTTTAATGTTTCAAGGAAAAAAAAAGATTTTCGTAATTCTTGTGCTTTTAGGAAAAACCTTTTATATAAAAAAACAGAGGGAATAATGGATAAAGTTCGCCAGAAAATAAGTGGTTGGCACACTATAAATTACTTTCGAAAGCAGGAAAAGAGATCCTAGTGAAGTCTATCGCATTTGCAATGCCATGAGTTTAATTAATGGCATTCTTTCCATATTTTGGTGGGATCGAGATAGTTCAAGATACAAATATCAAAAGAAAAGAAATTTTTTTAAGGAAACATGTTTGTTTTCAAATTCCTTTAGACCTCAGTCTTGTGTATACATGTGTGAAATTTATTTAATTACTCTTTTTTTTTGCCGCTTAACACTGACATTACTTCCAATATATTGCTCACGTTTCGTAAAGTTTTTTCATGCTTTCTCTGTATTAGATTATTTTTCGTGTATGTATGCATATATATTTATTTATGAAACAATGTAACGAGTGAAAGAATGAGAATTACCCTTGAATTGATCAGTAAATATCAAAAGCAATAATACATAAAACTAAACCAAACTACTGGTGGCCTGGTGGTAGGGATCGATTTGGGAATCTATGAACAATAGTCCCTCCGAGTTCGATTTCCGCTGGAAACTAAGTTTCTAAGTTCCTATTAGTTTGGCCAAATGAGATATGAGGCTAATGTCTAGGTCCCATTTGCAAATCCGGTGTACGCTTAGTTCGTTGGTGGTACATCCCCAAGGGATTATAGTATGAGCCTCTCTATAGGCCTAAGATTTATCCCTGAGTCATAAAAAAAACCATTTCCAAATCCGAATGTACGCTTAACCTGTTGGTGGTACATCCCCAGAAGATTAGTATGAGCCTCTCCATAGGCCTAAGATTTACCCATGACTCCATGAGTCATCAAAAAAAATATATATATATACGGTTCCTATGATTAAATAATAGAAGATATGATACAATATATTTGAACCGACTCAATACTTATGTTGACTAACAAGGTGATTATTCCAAATAAATTATTCGAACTTATCAGTTAGTGAACAATTATGTTACGATTACGATGAATGTGATTGTCTATAACTTTTATCTGTGTATTAAATAAATTAATTGGAATAATAAAACTGGTATAGACGGGAATGGACATATACTAAATCAGACGTAAGTCTTCACTTTGGAATATATACATATCAACTTTCTTATATATAAAAACAAATGAAAATTCATGAAAGAAATAAGAAGCTAACTACACAAACCCTATGCCAACGATACTAATTTTTCCAAATTTTTTTAACAAAAACAAACAAACTATCTACTCGTTTATTTCTCTACTTCTTTAGGTTTTACAACTACGAACATGGAATATGCGACTACAGTCTAAGATGAATCTTAGACATCAAAAATCTTATTTAATACTATAATCATTTTAATTACTTTAATACTATAATCATTTTAATTACTTTAATCCAAAAATTCAAAAAGGTCCAAAAACAAAGAACCAACTTTTTGGGTAAAAAAAAAGAACCAACTTTTTGAGTCAATAATCTTATTCAAATTTTGTATTTACCAAAAACATTCCAATTTTTTTTGACTAATCCGTTTTTAACGGTTGACTAATGTTGAGAGTAAAATAGTTTTGTCAACAAAAAATGGAGATTAAAACAGTTTAATCAACAAAATAAAAAAAACTTGGAGTGATGAACAAATTGTATTTTTTTTTTATTAGCGAAAGTGTATAGTTAAATATATTTTTAGCAGTTTTTCTGAAATAAAATGACTTCTAGAAGATTCATTTCCATCTCAACAAGTTAACCACCATTTAAAGTTTTAACAATAAAACCATTAATGGAAATACATTCACCGCATTGATCTCTTCCTCAGAATTAATTTCCCATAGTCCTCTAGAAACAATTTCAAAATTTAAACAGAAAAAAAATAATTCATTGCTTGTTTTAATTACCAGAAAAACCAAATAAAAATCACAAAATAGCAAAGTACTCAAAAACCTTCTAGAACTAGAATGGAACAAAAATCACAACAAAATTTAGAGTGAGAACAGGACACACAAACGGAGCTGGGCACGGTTTTTACGTATACGAAAAAACTCATTTTATACCCTCGATCAACAATCACAACAATCACAACAATCGCAAACGCAGACGCAGACTTCTGGTTACGCCGACGGGAACGTCGTGCACACGATTAATGTGAGGAAGCTTGATCGTTCGGATCGCGAGATGGTTGTTCGTCAAGCTCTTGCGACTAGCGATCAGGATAATTTCAAGCTTCTCTCCGCCATCAAGGAACGGCTCGATAGGTGTGTGAACTCTTTCGAATTCTCTGTTTCTATTTTTGGGTTTTTTTCGATTTTGACACAAATACTGTTTGATTGTAGAGTTGGAATGGAAGTTCCGAAAATCGAAGTCCGGTTCGAGAATTTGAATGTTGACGCTTATGTTCAAGCTGGTACAAGAGCCTTACCGACTTTGGTTAATGTCTCTCGTGATTTCATTGAGGTCTGTCTTCTTCTTCTTCTTTTTTCTGACGACTATATATTAAATTGTTTCTAACTCTTGCATCTCTCTGTTTTGCACCGTGACAAAGCTCACATTAATCGTCTGCACGACGTTCCCGTCGGCGTAACCCGAAATACTCTACTCAAACCCGATCCGAGAATCGGAACGCCCACCCCTACTTTTATCTTTCGGAGGTAAATTTATTTTGTTATTATTCTCTCTGTTTTATTAATGAAAGAAAAAGAAGAATTTTGGCACAAAAAAAAAGGGAAATCCTCCATCACTTTTGGATCTCGGGTGAAGGAACCAAATAAACAGCAAGTGGATAAAGTTCTCGTATATAGGAAATATTCTTGAACAAATCTCAAAAAAAAAAAGACAAAAATGTTCTCGTATATACTCCCTCTATTTTTTTTATAAGGGGTTTTAGACATTTTGTTTTGTTTTTTTATAAGAACTTCTCACATTTCCATGCAAAATTTAATTAATTATACTCATTAGTAATCTTGGTACTATCATAAAACATTAATACTCATTTATCTAATTAGATAACTAAATGTTGTTATGGTAATGTTTAATGTTTAAAGGAAAAAAAAAAATTTTCTTAATTCTTATGCTTTTAGAAAAAATATTTTATATAAAAAAACAGAGGGAGTAATGGATAAAGTTCGCCAGAAAATAAGTGGTTGGCACACTATAAATTACTTTCGAAAGCAGGAAAAGAGATCCTAGTGAAGTCTATCGCATTTGCAATGCCATGAGTTTAATTAATGGCATTCTTTCCATATTTTGGTGGGATCGAGATAGTTCAAGATACAAATATCTTGGATTGGATGGAAACGTATGGCTTATCCAAAAAAAGAAAGAGGTTTAGGATTCCGAGATATAATTAAGTTTAACCAGGTGCTTCTTGCAAAACAAACAGAACCGATCTTGAATGCAATCAAATTCAAAGCATGCTTGTGCTTGCGGCCTCCAATATTATAAGTAAAATTTCGGCTATATTTTTGAAAAATATTCATTAGGTCACTTGGTTAGGAGCACTTAAAAGGTTGGTGAGAGATGACGTGTTCGATTAGTCCCTTCCCAATTTAATGTTTTTTTGCTTGTAGCCCACATAGTTTCAGGGCAGGCTCCAAAAACAAGCATGGAGAATCATCAAACATCCGGGCAGTTTCTTAGTTTCTGATCAACAACTGACAATTCTTTTCATTTGCTATAACATCTTGTGTACGAAATTACAAATAGGTAGGGATGTTAATAAGGGTTTTTAAACCCAACCCAGCCCGGCTTATTTAAAGCTCAGCCCTAAATGAACCCTAATCTTTTTTAAGTTTGTAATATTAAGACCTTTTTGAAGGCCTTTTTGAAGTGGTCATGTTTTTTTTACTTAAAAAACAACCTTTATAATAAAGTTTTGAGAGTAAAACAAAAACCACACAACTAATAAGTTATAAAGAGAAAAAAACAAACATTTTGGTTTTCTGAAAGAAAGAAATAAAATAAGAAACAAAATGGATTTAAAATATTTAAAATTTGGCTTCCTCATCATGTGTTAGAATTTCCAACTCCTTAGCTACTTGCCATCTTTGTAATATCATTATCTTTATCATCAAAATAATCTTCAATATCACCTAAAATTTGATGAATACAAGTTAGTTAACTCAACCTAAGACATAAGCTTATAATGTATCTTTACCTTCAAATTCTGCAAATCTACGTAACCAGTTGCGAGTACAAATCAATGCTTGAACATTTTTGGGAAGAAGCCGGTTTCTGAAAGGATTTAAGATTCGACCACCAACACTGAAAGCTGACTCTGAAGCTACTGTGGTGATTGGGATACTAAGCAAATCAGATGCCATGGAAGCTAAATCACCATACCTATGTTGGTTCTCTTTCCAAAAGCTTAGAACTTTCATATCTGTAAAAGTCTTCATCTCTAGTCTGGGATCATCCAAATAGATTTCCAAATTTGATTTGGTATTTTTTGAACTAGACTTGAGGCTATTTTCAAGCTCAGATAGATCCTGTCATATACAAATATACACAAAATCAGTTATATATGATTTAGAATGAGAAATAGTGAAAATATTCTATTGTATTTTGATAAACCACAAGGACGTGATATGGCTTTTGATAAACCACAAAGAGGTGAAAGGAAGAGAGTCACCACCATGAGAACATTATCAAATTGAAACCTCAACCAAATCGAAGAAAAATTCGGTAACAAAATGACTTGACTATTGATTAAAACGATCCTTAGATCATCTCATGATTGAACATTCTAATCCCTCATGTCTCCACATCAACAAGAGACAATAATAATTGGACAGAACCAGCAAAAGCTAATCACTTTAATTTGAGCTATTCCCAACAAAAAATGGACTTCGTGAGATCTAATCCACCAACAAAGATCACAAATTTCTTCGAGAAATTGGAATTTAAACAAAACCCAAAGCTAAAACCCAACCCAGAATCATTGTAAGAACAGAAGATTGTCGTAAAGCCTAACCTCCAGAATTCCTCGACGGTCGAGAAAGTGAAGACGGATCGCAAGGAAGGAACTTCCCCAACTCGACAGGAAATTATTCTTCTCTTACTAAATTAATTTAAAGGGTTTTTAGTAAACACAAAATCAGAACAGAACACAAAATATTTAGAGATTTGATCCTCTTTGATTTCTGAAATCAGAAGATGAATATTAGGGCAGAATAGAAGAAGAAACCTACGACAACGTTTATTAAAGAAAAAAAAATTTGCACAAATCAGGGCCCAATTGTTAAAACCCTTTAACTTCACTTACTGAACCTATTTTGAGCCCGCGAATTTTTGATCCAAAAAAAAGGGCGAGGACTTTAATCTATTAAAAAGGGTTAGGGCTAACCCTTAAATATAAACCCTTATTAACATCCCTACAAATAGGTGTGGGGATGCATGTGTATTCATCCCTAAGAAGAAGAAGAAGAAGATGGGGGAGGAAGTATGCTGTTTATCGACATGTCAAGTGAATGTGCTAAGTATTTCAGGGTATGGAGGAGCTTGTAGAGAGCTGCAATAGATGAAGCATTTCTTGGCAAATTTGAAACGTCTTAAAAACTGTAAAGGTTAGTGTTGCAGTGAGTCTCCGAGAAGACAGCAATGCTAAAGCCAAAAAGTACCTGAGAATCATCAATGCTCTTAAGAAGCTTTCTAGAGTTTCATCAAACTGTCAGATTCATTTATTTTTAATTTCTATTTTCCTCCTTTATTTAATTGTCAAACCTTGTTTATTTAATTGTTGCACAACACTAGTACCCTTTTCAAATTAATATCCCCAAATGTCCTATTTCAATAATTCCCACAAAAAAATAATCACCTCAATCTTATTGGTCCAGCATAATAGACGGATCATCTGAAACATAAGTGCGGTTCATCATTCATCATGAGACTTAGCTATTTGTTTGGCAAATCTGCGAATAAGCGGTTTGGTTCTTCAAATCGTTTTTTTGTATCTTCATACTCTACTTAAATGGGAATATTGGAAAAACGAAATCATAGAAAACGAATTCTTCCGCTGAATAAGGAAACACAAATATCAAAACAAAAGAAAATATTTAAGGAAACATGTTTGTTTTCAAATTCCTTTAGACCTCTGTCTTGTGTATACATGTGTGCAATTTATTTAATTACTCTTTTTTTTTGCCGCTTAACACTGACATTACTTCCAATATATTGCTCAAGTTTCGTAAAGTTTTTTCATGCTTTCTCTGTATTAGATTATTTTTCGTGTATGTATGCATATATATTTAATTTTGAAACAATGTAACGAGTGAAAGAATGAGAATTACCCTTGAATTGATCAGTAAATATCAAAAGCAATAATACATAAAACTAAACCAAACTAGTGGTGGCCTGGTGGTAGGGATCGATTTGGAAATCTATGAACAATGGTCCTTCCGAGTTCGATTCCTGTTGGAAACTAAGTTCCTATTAGTTTGGTCAAATGAGATATAGGGCTAATGTCTAGGTCCCATTTGCAAATCCGGTGTACGCTTAGTTCGTTGGTGGTACATCCCCAAGGGATTAGTATGAGCATCTCCATAGGCCTAAGATTTATCCCTGAGTCATAAAAAAAAATCATTTGCAAATCTGAATGTACGCTTAGTCCGTTGGTAGTACATCTCCAGGAGATTAGTATGAGCCTCTCCATAGGCCTAAAATTTACCCATGAGTCATCAAAAAAAAAAATATATATATACGGTTCCTATGATTAAGATAATAGAAGATATGATACAATATATTTGAACCGACTCAATACTTATGTTGACTAACAAGGAGATTATTCCAAATAAATTATTCGAACTTATCAGTTAGTGAACAATTATGTTACGATTACGATGAATGTGATTGTCTATAATTTTTATCTGTGTATTAAATAAATTAATTGGAATTATAAAACTGGTATAGACGGGAATGGACATATACTAAATCAGACGTAAGTCTTCACTTTGGAATATATACATATCATCAACTTTCTTATATATAAAAACAAATGAAAGTTCATGAAAGAAATAAGAAGCTAACTACACAAACCCTATGCCAATATGTTTTTATGTATAGTCACTAATCACTAACAGTTACTATGTTTTTGCTGATCTCCAAGGATGACTTTGCTATTAGGACCACCCGGTTCCGGAAAATCGACTTTACTTCTTGCTCTCGCAGGAAAACTTGATAAAAGTTTAAAGGTTAGTTATCCCGTGAAGTTATCTACTATGCTCATATATATCACATGCATCGTATGTTTGCTATATTACTCTTTTAGTTTGATAAGTCACATGTTTGTCATTTGATCTTCTTACATTCTCTCTCTCTCTCTCTCTTTTTGTATTTTTACAGAAAACGGGTAATATTACTTACAATGGAGAGAATTTTGATGAGTTCCATGTCAAAAGGACTTCAGCGTACATTAGTCAAACGGATAATCACATTGCAGAACTCACTGTTCGTGAAACGCTTGATTTTGCTGCGAGATGTCAGGGCGCAAGCGAAGGATTTGCAGGTTTTTCATTTGATGTTACCACTTACTAGATTTTAACTTCTTCCAAGTCCAATGTTCTCAAATATTTGATGTTATATATAACTGTAGGTTACATGAAAGATCTCACTCGTTTAGAGAAAGAGAGGGGTGTACGTCCTTCTTCTGAGATTGATGCTTTTATGAAGGTCAGCATCATATAGCTCCTAACTTCCAATTTGGTTAATTTTGTTGTGTCTGATTTATTAGTTCTCAAATTATTTGTTTTTTTATAGGCTGCTTCTGTCAGTGGTGAAAAGCATAGTGTTTCCACAGATTATGTGCTTAGAGTGCTTGGTCTTGACGTATGTTCTGATACAATGGTTGGTAATGATATGATGAGAGGCGTTTCAGGAGGTGAGGAAACGCCTCTCATCATATCATTACCTACCATTGCGTCGAATCAGCCGCCATTGATCCGAGAGAGAGAGAGAGAGATTGGTTATGGTGTTCAACAGTGCGGCGGTTGTGGCTGTGGCCGACGTCTCCACCGACACGTGGCAGCTGATATGGAGGATTCCGTCGTCGCAGAGGATCAGTACCCAACAGCTAATGGACATGGCGTTTTGCTACCCGATGTATCGGTTGAGTCGTTTCGTTCTCTGTTTATGGACTTTTATGTGTCTCCCTCCTTCTGATTCCTTCTACTCCTATACCTACGAATCCCAATCTTCATCGGACGCTGATGATGATGATCGACTTGTCTTTGATCATAATCTTTATAATCATCGTGATTATTATTATTCTGATTCTGATGATGATCGTTCTTCTTCCTCGTTTACTGACTATTATGACCATTACTCCCATTCAGATTGAGTTTGCTGTTTTGGGGGGTTTTCTGAGCTGATTGATTAGGTGATGCCCTGTTTGTGTGCAACTTTTTGTTGTTTATGAGACGCTGTAAATTATTACGCTTGGATATTCAAATTATTCCTTCAAAGTTTAGTAATTTCCAAGCATGTTAATTTGATTAACCTGCATAAATAATAATACATTATTATATTTATAAAACAATGTCATTAACTAAATAAATTTTTCTCTACATTAGATTCAAAACATCTAAATCTACCTAATTAATTTTATTTGCATCAAATCTCTAAAATGGAAAAGATTTGTTAGAGTTCAATCTCATCCCGTGCACTAGATTTTCACTCAATCATAGTAAAATGTTGTAGAAAATTTGACTTTAAATTAAGTGAATAGGTAGAAACTTAATAGAAAAATAAGGTTTTATTTTGTTGATTTTTTAAAAATATACCATTGTATGAACAAAAAGACAGTTAAACTGTGTGAATTTTTAGTAGAACTTTACAGATTTTAGAAGTGTTAAACTTTGATTGGATAAATTAAAACTTTAATGATTTTAAAATAAAGTTAAAATTTACAAGATTTGGCACTTAAAATAAAATAAATATTTAAAGTCTGAGACGGAAAAAACAGTAAAATATATGAGATGGGTAGATAGAACGATTTAGATATGAGAATAAATGAAAAACTGATAAGATTAGATTTAAGTAGAAAACCGAGTATAAGCAAAAGACATATGCTAGTAGTTGAGATTTTGAACGGTTCTAATGTATATTTACCATACATGTAAAAGTCTAAGGGATTAATTTCATGAGCTTGATTTAAAAACTTTTGTTATTTGTCACTCCTACAATTAATTTCATCTGTAAGTTCCCGGATATGATAAAGAGGTGATTAATAGGGACTTTAACCTTAGGTTATTAAAGTATTTCAAAAAAATGTTGTAGAGAATTTGACTTTAAACTAATGGGTAGCGATTTAAAAAAAATTATGTCTTATTTTGTTGGCATTTAAAAAATAAACCACCGCAAGAACTTAAAGACGAAGTTAGACTGTGTGAATTTTTACTTATTATTTTTAAAAATTTTAACAGTGTTAAACTTTAGTTGGATAAATTAAAACTGTAAAGATTTTAAAATAAAATAAAACTCTTCAAAGTGTCACACGGAAAAACAATAAAGATAGCGAGTTAGATATAAAATTACAAATAACAAAATCGATAAGATTGAGTTTGAATTTAAATTCAAATTCTCGCTCGGAAAAACAGTAAAAATAGCAAGAAATGAGCGACTTAGATATGAGATTACAAATAACAAAATCAATAACATTGAGTTTGAATTTAAACTCGAGTATAAGAAGGAGACGGAAGACGATAGTTGAGTTGAAATTTTGAACGGTTTTAATGTATCACAAAACGGGTAAAGGTCTAAGCGATTAGTTTGAGTTTTATTTTTTGTTTTTTGTTGATGTGTCTCTTCCACAATTATTCTCAGCTGGACGTTCTTCGATCTGATAGAGATGAGATTGGTAAGGAATATAACTTTAGATTGTTAACGTACTTTAAAAAATTGTTGTAGAGAATTTGACTTTAAAATAATGTGCAGCAATTTAAAAGAAAAAATTAAGGTTTTATTTTGTTGGTTTAAAAAAATTAACCATCGGAGGAACAAAAAAAGCTAAGTTAGGATATGTGAATTTTTAGAAAAATTTTACGGGTTTTAAAAGTGTTAAACATTGACTGGGTCAATTAGAACTTTAACGATAATTTAAAATAAAGTAATAGTTTATAAAGTTTCACAATTAAAGTAAAATAATTATTCAAAGTCACAAGAAAAAGCAGTAAAGCTAGCGAGAAATGAACAATTTAGATATAAGAGGGAGAGGGATGACAAAGTTGAGTTGAGATTTTGAACGATTCAAATGTATAATAACAATACGGATAAAAGTTTAAGCGAAAAGTTTGATTCAAAAATATTTTGATGATGTGTCAGTCCCACAATTATTCTCAGCTGGATGTTCCTCGATCTGATAGAGAGGTAATTAGTATGGACTTTAATTTTATATTATTAATGTATTTCAAAAAATATATTAATGATAATTTGACTTTAAATTAATAGGTAGCGATTTAAAAGAAAAAAATAAGGTTGGATTTTGTTGGTTCTTTAAAAATTAACCATGGTAGGAACAAAAAGACAAAGTTAAACTGTGTGAATTTTTAGAAAAATTTAACAGGTTTTAAATGTGTTAAACATTAACTTGATTGATTAGAACTTTAACGATAATTTAAAATAAAGTAAGAGTTTATAAAATCTCACAATTAAAGTAAAATAAAAGTATTCAAACTCTCACAAGAAAAAGTAGTAAAGATAGCAAGAAATGAACGATTTAGATATGAGATTACGAATGAAAAACCAATAAAATTGAGTTTAAACCCGAGTATAAGAGGGAGAGGGATGACAAAAGTTGAGTTGAGATTTTGAACGATTCGAATGTATAACTAAAATACAGATAAAAGTTTAAGCGATAATTTTGAGTTTGATTCAAAAATGTTTTGCTGATATGTCATTCCCACAATTATTCTCAGCTGGATGTTCCTCGATATGATAGAGAGGGGATTAGTATGAACCTCGATATGATAGAGAGGGGATTAGTATGAACTTTAATTTTAGGTTATTAATATATTTCAAACAAAATGTTGTAGATAATTTGACTTTAAATTAATAGATAGCGATTTAAAAAGTTTAACAATCGAGTTTAAATTAATAGGTAGCGATTTAAAAAGTTTAACAATCGAGTTCTAAAAAGTTTGAAAAGTTAAAAAAAACCAATAAGATTGAGTTTGGGTAGAAAAATCGATTATAAGCAAGAGACGAATGACAATAGTTGAGTTGACATTTTGAACGGTTCTAATGTATAATCACAATACAATTAAAATAAAATAAACGTTTTCAAAGTCTCACATAGAAAAACAGTAAATATAGCAAAATTGATCCCGCTTTAGACATGAAATTACAAATGAAAAAACTGATAAAATTGAGTTTGAGTAGAAAACCGAGTATAAGGAAGAAACATATGACAATAGTTGAGTTGAGAACATCTAATTTTATATCATAACATATTAAAAATGTTACTTACAAAAAAATAGATATCTAAACACTAATATTACCCGTAACCTCTAAACCCGTTACAATAAATAAACAACTTACGAAAACTAAACCCACAAAGGATTTTTTTATGTCTAATCAGGAATTGTTGTGTTTCATATTACGAAAATTATATATACAAAACAAAGTATTGTTAAACCTAAAATAAATCTGTCTCATATTATAATATGTTCGTCCGCAACACCAATTATACTAAACACAATAAAAACAATATATATTACAAAATTTCATAAACCAAATAAATAAAAAATTCTCGTGCGGGGGGTTATAATCTAGTACTCTACTTAAATGGGAATATTGGAAAAACGAAATCATAGAAAACGAATTCTTCCGCTGAATAAGGAAACACAAATATCAAAACAAAAGAAAAAATTTAAGGAAACATGTTTGTTTTCAAATTCCTTTAGACCTATGTCTTGTGTTGTGTATACATGAGTGCAATTTATTTAACTAGGGATTGACCCCCGCGTTTCGCGCGGGCTTATTTTATATTCATGTTTTATAAATTTGTGTATATGCTATATTTTTAAGAAACAATTTTTTTTTTAATTTTGAATTTTAGTTTAATAGTCGATTTTATGTTTATAGTTGCATTGTGTGTATCTGCATGTGTTTTGTGATTTCTCCTTATTAGTTTTTGCATATAACAACGGTTTTCTCTTAATTATGTTGTTAATTTATGTTGAAATATTGTTCTTTTTCATGTTTTTATATGCTGTATTTGACTATTGTGTAATTCTAATTACAGTTATATATATATATATATTACATTTCTGTTCCTAAACTTTGTTTTGCTGATTACATTGTATTTTTTTATCGTCCCTTTTTTTGTTTGAATTTTCGTTTAATAGTCATTTATGTTTATACTTGTATTGTGTGTATGTGCGTGTGTTTCTTTATTAGTGTTTGTATATGACAATGTGACTAATCATACTGAGGCCAATTATAACCTCATCATACCGCCTACACATTAACTGATTGAGTGCATGTACATATTTGAGTATTTAGAATTATATTTTTATGTACGTATAGTTTTAGATTGTTTAGAGTTACACTCTCTCTAATAGAGTCATTTATGCTAATATATATATTTTGGTTCAAATATTGCTTTCTTTGTGAAAGATCGCTGACAAAAGATCTGTGATTTTTTCTTTGTTCCCCATCCCCGAAGAACCTATCCTCTCTCGCTTATAAAAATCCAACCAATCCCATTCCCATATTTTTGGCGAATACTTATGCCAAAATTAGTTCATCAAACGGAGCAAAATTCCTATTATCAAGTGGTACTCCTCCTCTGAAATGCTATTTCTTGTTTTTAGAGGATTTTTGTTTTTAGAGGATATTTGTAGTTTTCTATCTGATGATTTTTCTCCATTCTTGATTTTGAAGTTTCAAATGCTATATTTTTTTTGGATCATTTTGATTGTGAAGAATGAATTGTTGGTTTTGTTACTTTTTTTTTTTTTTTCACTTGGTTTTGTTTTTTCATAAAATATCGAAGGTCATATTAATAGCACAACTAATTGTTAATTGAACCTCATATATTTATAATTGATAGATGATTTACGTTTTCCTATAATCAATTGTTAATTTTTTATTTTGTTAATGATGACTTTTTTTTTTCTTACAAGTTAATTTAGTTTATGAGAGTAATCTTCTAATTTTAATTTATTTCACCATAATCTAAATATGTGGGGTCCATTAATAAATGATTGTAGTGATGATGTAGATGGCTTAGAATGAGAGAAAACTCTCTCATTATATAATAGATTACTCTCTCTTTTTTTGCCGCTTAACACTGATATTACTTCCAATATATTGCTCAAGTTTCGTAAAGTTTTTTCATGTTTTCTCTGTATTAGATTACTTTTCGTGTATGTATGCATATATAATTAATTTTGAGACAATGTAACGAGTGAAAAAATGAGAACTACCCTTGAATTGATCAGTAAATATCAAAAGCAATACATACAACTAATATACGGTTCCTATGATTAAGATAATAGAAGATATGATCTCTATAATATTATTTAAAAAGACATTTTTAAAAATAAACTTTGTTTTGTAAGTTATTACATGAAATGCCATTACAAATAACAAAGAATAATTGAAATAGGAAATGATATAATAGTCTTTTAAAATTATTGATTAGAATATGGAAAGTATATATTTTGCATTAAAGAGGTTATTTATTATTTAATTTTTTAATTATTTTTAATACTATATATTTTAAAATAATAATAATTTCTTATTCAAAATCTTGCTATTACAAATGAATTTAAAAAAAAAAATATATTTAAAATCTTGCTATTACAAATTAATTCAAAGAAAAAAATCTATTTAAAATCTTGATAAATTTTTCACTATAATTTATTATATTTTATTTGAGTATATATCAAAACAAAAGTTGAAAAATATTTTGCTAATTTTATAAAAACTTAGACACAAGAAAACTATATTTTTTAAAGAGTTTGTAGACTAATCACAAAAACTAGAGTCATTAACCGTGCATATTAGAGTTATGTTTTTAAGATTATAAGTTTTTTGTGGGTTAGCCCGAATAATATTTTAATTCAATACAAATTGACACATTTATCTATGATCATTAGTTAGCTATATTTTAAAATTTAGATAAAAGCAATTTTATTAAATTTAAAACAAAAATTACTCCGCGCTATAATTAGTACAATATATTTGACCCGACTCAATACTTATGTTGACTAACAAGGAGATTATTCCAAAAAAATTATTCGAACTTATCAGTTAGTGAACAATTATGTTACGATTACGATGAATGTGATTGTCTACAATTTTTATCTGTGTATTAAATAAGTTAATTGTAATTATAAAATTGGTATAGACGGGAATGGACATATACTAAATCAGACGTAGGTCTTCACTTTGGAATATATATATCATCAACTTTCTTATATATAAAAACAAATGAAAATTCATGAAAGAAATAAGAAGCTAACTACACAAACCCTATGCCAACGATACTAATTTTTCCAAATTTTTGTAACAAAGAAACAAATTATCTACTCGGTTATTTCTCCACTTCTTTAGTTTTTACAACTACGAACATGGAATATGCGACTACAGTCTAAGATGAATCTTAGACATCAAAAATCTTATTTAATACTATAATCATTTTAATTACTTTAATACTATAATCATTTTAATTACTTTAATCCAAAAATTCAAAAAGGTCCAAAAACAAAGAACCAACTTTTTGGGTAAAAAAAAAGAACCAACTTTTTGAGTCAATAATCTTATTCAAATTTTGTATTTACCAAAAACATTCCAATTTTTTTTGACTAATCCGTTTTTAACGGTTGACTAATGTTGAGAGTAAAATAGTTTTGTCAACAAAAAATGGAGATTAAAACAGTTTAATCAACAAAATAAAAAAAACTTGGAGTGATGAACAAATTGTATTTTTTTTTTATTAGCGAAAGTGTATAGTTAAATATATTTTTAGCAGTTTTTCTGAAATAAAATGACTTCTAGAAGATTCATTTCCATCTCAACAAGTTAACCACCATTTTAAGGTTTAACAATAAACCCATTAATGGAAATACATTCACCGCATTGATCTCTTCCTCAGAATTAATTTCCCATAATCCTCTTAGAAGCAATTTCAAAATTTAAACAGAAAAACAAAAATTCATTGCTTGTTTTAAATTACCAGAAAAACCAAATAAAAATCACAAAATAGCAAAGTACTCAAAAACCTCTAAGAACTAGAATGAAAAAAAGAAGAACGTCCGACACGTGTCAATATAGAGTGAGAACAGGACAAACAAACGGAGCTGAACAGGGTTTTTACGTATATGAAAACTCCTTTTATACCCTCGATCAACAATCACAACAGATTTTAAAAAGTGAGGGTAATATAGTCATTTAAAATCTCTTCAAATATGCCCGGGGATCATGGGCGCTTTATATTCAGCGATAGACATCTAATCTAACTGAATCACACAAACAGAGTTTCAAAAACGCTTCTTCTTCTTCTTCTGATTTCTCGGAGGAGAGAAAATAAAAATATCTTCTCAGATCGGAGAGGAAGAGTCACAAATCTCCCGATCGATCTCGGATCAATGGCGGCTGCGTCGAATGGGAGTGAGTATTTCGAATTCGACATGGAGGCTGGAAGGGAATCGTTCGCGCGGCCGTCGAACGCTGAGACATTGGAGCAGGACGAAGAAGATCTCCGGTGGGCGGCGATCGGAAGGTTACCGTCGCAGAGACAAGGGAGTCATTTAGCGATTCTGCGGCGGTCGCAAACGCAGACGCAGACTTCTGGTTACGCCGACGGGAACGTCGTGCAGACGATTGATGTGAGGAAGCTTGATCGTTCGGATCGCGAGATGGTGGTTCGTCAAGCTCTTGCGACTAGCGATCAGGATAATTTCAAGCTTCTCTCCGCCATCAAGGAACGGCTCGATAGGTGTGTGAACTCTTTCGAATTCTCTGTTTCTATTTTTGGGTTTTTTTCGATTTTGACACAAATGCTGTTTGATTGTAGAGTTGGAATGGAAGTCCCGAAAATCGAAGTCCGGTTCGAGAATTTGAATGTTGAAGCTGATGTTCAAGCTGGTACAAGAGCCTTACCGACTTTGGTTAATGTCTCTCGTGATTTCATTGAGGTCTGTCTTCTTCTTCTTCTTCTTTTTCTGACGACTATATATTACATTGTTTCTAACTCTTGCATCTCTCTGTTTTGCAGCGTCTCTTAAGCAGCTTGAGAATAATGAAGCCTCGAAAACATAAGCTTACGATTTTGAAAGATATTAGTGGGATTATCAAACCAGGAAGGTGAATATAAAAAGACTTTGGAGATTATAACCAAGCCAATATGTTTTATGTATAGTCACTAACAGTTACTATGTTTTTGCTGATCTCCAAGGATGACTTTGCTATTAGGACCACCCGGTTCCGGAAAATCGACTTTACTTCTTGCTCTCGCAGGAAAACTTGATAAAAGTTTAAAGGTTAGTTATCCCGTGAAGTTATCTACTATGCTCATATATATCACATGCATTGTATGTTTGCTATCTCTTTTAGTTTAATAAGTCACATGTGTCTTTAAAGGTTTTGTCATTTGATCTTCTTACATTCTCTCTCTCTCTTTTTGTATTTTTACAGAAAACGGGTAATATCACTTACAATGGAGAGAATTTTGATGAGTTCCATGTCAAAAGGACTTCAGCGTACATTAGTCAAACGGATAATCACATTGCAGAACTCACTGTTCGTGAAACGCTTGATTTTGCTGCGAGATGTCAGGGCGCAAGCGAAGGATTTGCAGGTTTTTCATTTGATGTTACCACTTACTAGATTTTAACTTCTTCCAAGTCCAATGTTCTCAAATATTTGATGTTATATATAACTGTAGGTTACATGAAAGATCTCACTCGTTTAGAGAAAGAGAGGGGTGTGCGTCCTTCTTCTGAGATTGATGCTTTTATGAAGGTCAGCATCATATAGCTCCTAACTTCCAATTTGGTTAATTTTGTTGTGTCTGATTTATTAGTTCTCAAATTATTCGTTTTTTTATAGGCTGCTTCTGTCAGTGGTGAAAAGCATAGTGTTTCCACAGATTATGTGCTTAGAGTGCTTGGTCTTGACGTATGTTCTGATACAATGGTTGGTAATGATATGATGAGAGGCGTTTCAGGAGGTCAGAGGAAAAGAGTTACAACAGGTCTCTTTCACTCTCTTCAACTTATCTATTCTCACTTATCCACCAGCTCTGGCTATGCTAACTTGCAAATCTTGACACAATGCAGGGGAGATGACTGTTGGGCCAAGAAAAACGCTGTTTATGGACGAAATATCTACTGGTCTTGATAGCTCCACAACTTTCCAGATTGTGAAATGTGTCAGAAACTTCGTCCATCTAATGGATGGAACTGTTCTTATGGCACTTCTTCAGCCTGCACCAGAAACATTTGATCTGTTTGACGATTTAATTCTTCTATCAGAAGGTTACATGGTGTATCAAGGTCCTCGACAAGATGTGGTGGCCTTTTTTGAGTCTCTAGGATTCCGTCTCCCACCACGTAAAGGTGTTGCAGATTTCCTCCAAGAGGTATACATCCTAGCACTTTTCTTTGGTTTGGTTCAGGCTACACACAATTTTAGATTAACTAAAACATCAATATGTAATGATTCAAAGGTATGATATAGAAGTGCATTTTCACATTGTAGCCCAAATATCGGTCGTTTCTTCTTCTTTTTGTCAGCCTTTTCAAATTCTTTGTATAGGTTTTTTATGTTTTATAATGTTGGCATGCAGGTGACCTCCAAAAAGGATCAAGCTCAGTATTGGGCAGATCCTTCGAAGCCTTATCAGTTCATTCCTGTCTCGGACATAGCGGATGCATTCCGAAACTCGAAATATGGTCATGCTGCAGATTCCAAGCTTGCAACACCATTTGATAAGTCATCCGCGGATCCTTCAGCTTTATGCAGAACAAAATTCGCCATATCAGGATGGGAAAACCTTAAAGTTTGCTTTGAACGAGAGATACTATTGATCAACCGGCACAGATTTCTTTACACTTTTAGGACATGTCAGGTATATGTCTACCTATTTTCATTACCTCTGTTTGTTGCATCGGTATATAGCTTCTATGTTTCTGACCTGAGTCATTTTCTGTTTTCCGTAAAGGTTGCATTTGTGGGATTTGTCACAGCCACGGTGTTCTTGAGAACTAGATTACACCCAACAAACGAATCATATGGCAACGAGTATCTAGCTTGCCTTTTCTTCGGCCTAGTGCACATGATGTTCAACGGTTTCTCTGAACTGCCTCTCATGATATCACGTCTCCCGGTCTTCTACAAGCAAAGGGACAACTCGTTTCATCCTGCTTGGTCCTGGTCTATTGCCAGCTGGTTACTGCGTGTGCCTTATTCTGTCCTTGAAGCTGTTGTCTGGACTTGTGTGGTATACTACACTGTGGGACTTGCTCCCTCACCAGGCAGGTTGGTAATTTCTGGCGATGTTGTTAACATTTCCCTAGACTTCTTTTCGATTTTTAGTATTGCTGTCTTTGAAAAACATCTTTTTGTCCTCTTAGATTTTTCCGATACATGTTACTCCTCTTCTCGGTGCATCAAATGGCTCTCGGTTTATTCCGTATGATGGCTTCTCTAGCAAGGGATATGGTTATTGCCAATACATTCGGATCTGCATCAATCTTAGTGGTGTTCTTGCTTGGTGGATTCGTTATTCCAAAAGGTTAATTATTACTACTTTTTTCACTTCTTGCATTAAAGAAACTGATTTGTTGATTCAAGTTGTTATACTAAAACCCTATCACCTTTGACAGATGATATTAAACCCTGGTGGACTTGGGGTTTTTGGGTTTCGCCGTTATCCTATGGCCAACGTGCGATCGCGGTCAATGAATTCACAGCCACACGATGGATGGAGGTGTGTTCAATAATCTCTCTTTTGTATTAATAATACTTGGTTAGAGTATACAATGCCTAACTATAGACATTTTACACATCAACCAGCCATCCGCTATATCGGATACTTCAATTGGATTCAACCTTCTCAAGCTACGCAGTTTTCCTACAAACGACAGTTGGTATTGGATTGGAGTTGCGGTCCTCATTGGTTATGCACTTCTCTTCAACAACATAGTCACTCTCGCCTTGGCTTATCTTAACCGTGAGAGTCTCTATTGCTAATGATCCTTTCTTATAGATCTCTGAAGCAATATTAGGAATCTTAGTTCCTTTTTATTCTTCTCTTGCAGCTCTAAGAAAAGCTCGAGCAGTTGTCTTAGACGATCCCAATGAAGAAACCCAAACTGCTTCAGTATCAGATGCAAAACAAGAAAAAAGTGAGAAAAAAGGAATGATTCTTCCATTCAAACCATTAACAATGACTTTCCACAATGTTAACTATTATGTTGATATGCCAAAGGTTAAATTCACTTCTCTGTTTCACTTCAGTCGTATCAGCCCTTATCTATGGTTGCATAAAGATTTTTGTTTTGAAATCTCAGGAAATGCGTTCTCAAGGTGTACCAGAGACAAGACTACAGCTGTTATCGAACGTGAGTGGAGTCTTCTCGCCTGGTGTTCTTACAGCTTTAGTTGGATCAAGCGGTGCGGGAAAAACTACGTTGATGGATGTTCTTGCGGGTCGAAAGACAGGTGGATATACCGAGGGAGATATTAGAATCTCTGGTTACCCAAAAGAACAACAAACGTTCGCTAGAATATCCGGATATGTTGAGCAGAACGATATACATTCTCCCCAAGTCACTATTGAAGAGTCCCTATGGTTTTCAGCTAGCCTTCGTCTTCCTAAAGAGATTAGCAAAGAACAGAAAAAGGTACATATGAGTGAGTTTTACCGCATTTGGTTCCGATATGGATAGTTTCACTAAAAAGGATATTTTTGTGTTTTGTTAGGAATTTGTGGAAGAAATAATGAGACTTGTAGAGCTTGATAGTTTGAGATATGCGATAGTAGGTCTACCTGGTACAACCGGACTTTCTACAGAGCAGAGGAAACGTCTGACAATTGCGGTTGAGTTAGTGGCAAATCCATCGATAATTTTCATGGATGAACCAACATCTGGACTTGATGCAAGAGCAGCTGCAATTGTGATGAGAACTGTTAGGAACACTGTTGACACTGGAAGAACAGTAGTTTGCACCATTCACCAACCCAGCATTGACATTTTTGAGGCATTTGACGAGGTTTGCCCTAAGTTTGCTTGGATTACAAGAATTTTCATCAATCAATGTGATGTTAACGTGTTTGCCATTTTTCTCAACCTTAATTTTACAGCTGCTTCTAATGAAACGAGGAGGACAGGTTATATATGGTGGGCGATTGGGTCAACACTCACAGGTTATGGTAGACTACTTTCAGGTACTTGTCTTGGCCTTCTCTTCTTTTGTGATCTTGGTACTTAGATGCTTGTTCCCTAATTAAACCCTCTACAGGGGATTGACGGAGTCCCTGCAATCACAAGTGGTTACAATCCAGCAACTTGGATGCTTGAAGTAACTACGCCTGCTTTGGAGGAGATATTTAACATTGACTTTGCAGATTTATACAAGAAATCTGAACAGTTTAGGTAACTTCACAACTCATTTTTAGCTACATTTTTCAATATCTTTTTAACAGTCGCTATCAAAACTTTATCTCTAACCATACCGTGTAATCCACACAGAGAAGTGGAGGCAAACATAAAACAACTCAGTGTTCCACCAGAAGGCTCAGAACCAATAAAGTTTGCTTCAAGATACTCACAAAACCAATTATCTCAGTTTCTACTCTGCCTCTGGAAACAGAACCTTGTCTACTGGAGAAGCCCAGAATACAATCTCGTGAGATTGCTCTTCACAACGGTCGCTGCGATTATACTCGGCACTGTTTTCTGGGACATTGGTTCCAGGAGGACTTCCACACAAGATTTGGTCACCGTAATGGGAGCTCTCTACTCGGCTTGTCTGTTTCTTGGAGTTAGTAACGCTTCATCGGTACAACCAATCGTTTCGATCGAAAGAACAGTTTTCTACAGAGAGAAAGCCGCGGGAATGTATGCTCCAATTCCATATGCAGCAGCTCAAGGCCTTGTGGAGATACCTTACATTCTCACCCAAACCATTCTCTATGGTGTCATCACTTACTTCACCATTGGTTTTGAAAGAACACTCAGTAAGTTTTTAATTAAATCTTTTTTTCATGAATCTCAATCTTTCTCTATATGCATATCAAACCATATTTAATAAATTTTGAAAACGCAGGCAAGTTTATACTCTACTTGGTGTTCATGTTCCTCACTTTCACCTACTTCACCTTCTACGGCATGATGGCGGTTGGTCTCACCCCGAATCAGCACTTAGCCGCTGTTATCTCCTCTGCTTTTTACTCTCTCTGGAATCTCCTCTCCGGTTTCCTCGTCCAAAAACCTGTAAGTATTGCACTCTATCAAGTGAAAATGTCGTTAGATATGTGTATATGTAGTTTAATGGATCTTTATAATGTTTACCCATTTAGCACAAATCTTGTAAACACACTTTGTTTTTGTTTTTGTGTTTTGGTTCTTCAGTTGATTCCAGTGTGGTGGATATGGTTCTACTACATTTGCCCAGTGGCGTGGACACTTCAAGGAGTGATCCTTTCACAGCTTGGTGACGTGGAGAGCATCATCAACGAGCCAATGTTCCATGGCACGGTCAAGCAATTCATTGAACAATACTTCGGCTACAAACCAGACATGATCGGTGTATCTGCTGCTGTTCTTGTTGGATTTTGCGCTCTCTTCTTCTCTGGATTCGCACTTTCAGTCAAATTCCTCAATTTCCAGAGAAGATAGAAAGAAGGAAGAAAACACACACACAAAAAAAGGATTTTACATTTTTTATTCCCATGTTATCAGTCACTCACGTTATGCAAAGTAGTTAGGATTCTTTTTCTATTTTACCACAGAGACTTAGAGTTAGTTTTTGCTGACATTGACGAAAAATAAACCCAAAAAATAAGAAATCTGTTTAGACTTAGAGTTAGTTTTTGCTTTTGTACACTTTTATAATCTGGGATTGATATAATTTGACTGTTACGCATTTTAATTCATGGATATGGTTAGCTTAATTGCTGTCTTTCAAAAGGGAGCAAAGTTGCAAAATGCAAACTGATAAAGTGTTTTTTTTTTCTCCACGAAAAAAGCTATGGAAAAGCTCAGACATTTTGGTCCACTATATATGTCTTGAGCTACCGTCACTTTTCTACATCACAGTCCAATAAGATCCTTCCAACCAGGGCCGGTCCTGGGCAATGCCGGGTGAAACATTTGTTTTGGCCCCCAAATTATCTGAGTTAATACATATTTATATATGGCTTCCAAATTACAAAAAAAAAAAAAAATTTATTAAAATTTCTATTAAATTAGCTCGAGCCCCCAAATTCTGAGGCAGGCTCTGCTTCCAACGGCTCTCTCTTTATGGAGATTTACACCGATTTATCTGTCGATTTCACCAAAACTTTTAACTAGCAGCGGAGGAGGGCCAAAGAATGGTGACACTACGACCATCACCACCGGTTCCTACGTCCGTGGACGGAGCTCTTGCGGTTCTTGAGCGTTAATCGCAAGTAAATTCGATCACTAAGCTCTGATTTTATGCCGTCGTCGTTGCTCTAAGTGATGGATATGCACTTGCTCTTGCATTATAAGTCTCCTGCGATTTCGACCGTTCTAAAGGTATTTATATATGCTTGTGTATTCAGCTTTATTCTCTGCTCGGTTCTTGATTCTGCATGTCTTCATTCGTATATAATCATCACAACTTTCATTGATTGATATTTTTACACATTTCAATGGTCGGTTGTTTGGAAAATGGGTTGAAACAGCTCTTATAACTATAAGATATGAGTTACACACTTACGCCCAAAAAGATGGCTCTGGTTTGTTATATTGCCAAGTCTTGAATATATATAGATCATGATGATCCAGCTCACAGAGAGTGTCCATGAATAAGAAAATGAGTGTGAAGAGGATTCTTCGAATATCTCCCCTGTTATGGGCAAATATCTTCCTCTGGTTTTGTTGGTTTTTCTTAACATTAAACCAAAAGAAAAAAAAATATCTTCCTCTGCTTTTTCGTGTGAATTTGGGTCCATCAAATTAAATAGTCAAGTGAAGAAAAGATAACCAAAAGAGAGTGATTCTGAAACTGAAGGATATCCAATTCTATTGTAATAGAATATGCTCTTTGGTATTTCCACTCTTTGTGGTTGTCAGAAAAGTGAGTATAGCTGTCAATTGGACGGGTTGTCCATGTGGGCTAGTCCAGTCCAAATTACGGACCGGTCATGCTAACGTTCAAATAAAAAGGGGTTTAAGTGGGCTAAGACCAATTTCATCCGCGGTCAAAAGCGGACTACACCAAACGATCATTGGACAATCTAACTATTTTTTTTCAAACAAAACCTAAAAACTTTTAAAAATAAAATAAAACTAATTAATTTTATCTTCAATTATTATTATTAAACGATATTTTTTAATTATTGTTAAAATATCATTTATTTCCAAAATATCATTTGCTTACCAAAATAGCATAATCTCGCCAAAACTGCAAAAATCACGTTTTCCCGCTAAAACCGTAAAACTGTATTTTTGACTATGAAATCGCATTTTTCCACCAAACCTACATTTTTCGCCAAAACCGTAAAACCGCAAAACTATGTTTTCCCGCCAAAATTGTGTTTTCGCAAAAACTGTAAAATAACATTTTTCAGCCAAAACCACAAAATCATGTTTTCCCACCAAATTTGTGTTTTCGCCAAAACCGCGAAATCAAGTTTTCCCACATTACAGCCTAAGCATGACCACGGTTACGGTTAATGCGGTTAAGGTTAGATTTTTTTTTAACCTTAACCGTTTAATATACGGTTAAAACAGTTATGGTTAAATACGAGCCCGGTTAATACGGTTACGGTTAGATACGGTTACGGTTACATGATGACAATAAATGGTCAATGTCATGATTTATAATTAAATAATTATAAATTTGATAAACTAGAATAATAAAAAATAAATATTTTATTAATATTCTTTTCTAATTTTTTGTTGGTTTGTTTATATTTTTCCTTTGTTTTTCTATGTATTTTTTCTTGTTTTGCTTAAATCTCTTATGGTTATTGATGATTTTTTGTTAAGAACGTGAGAGAAAAATGTAATCGAGAAGAAGATAATAAACTCTTTTATATAAATAAAACAACAAATAATTGAGCATTTATTGCTTCTTATTTCATGTGCAATATTCAGAAAATCACACATTGTGAAACAAAGCGAATATATTTCTTCATAAAACTGTTTTGTTAAAATATTTTTTGTTAGAAAAATATTAATTAGTCTAGCACATTTAAGTTTTAATTAATATTTCTATTTGTTAGATTTGCATTTGCTATTGATAAATTCATTATATATAATTTTCTTTGAATTTTTAATTTTACAGAACTAATTATAATTATTAATATATATAATTTTATTTATAAAACGGTTACGGTTAAAATTTTACGGTTTAACCTTGCAGTTAACCAACGGTTTTGATACGGTTACGGTTAATAATTTTTTTAACCATAACTAATATATTTTTACAGTTAACGGTTACGGTTTTTAACCGTCTGACACAGTTACGGTCTGGTTACGGTTTGAAAACGGTACGGTTACGGTCCGAAATACGATTACGGTTCCATTTTGGTCATGCCTATTATAGCGCACAAGAACAAATGGTCGGCGTGGACAAGCCCAACTGAGCGCGGACGGATTTGACAGCTCTAAAAGTGAGAGTATCGCCATAATAGGTGCTACGTGACATCAGCATAGAAGTGGTGGAAGCATCACGTAACTGAATCATGGTCTTATTCTTTGATACGAGTTCGAGTGGAATAAAGATCTTTTGCTGGATTTGCAAATTTCCACCAGAAAGTGGAGAAGAAAGACAAGTGTCACATCAAAGACAACATCTATTTAGAAAATTATTATATAAAGAAAAGAAAAGACAAATCTCATAATTGATTGTCAAGACATGTCGTTTTTTCTCTCTCAAAGCGATTATAATGGCGATTCTAAAAACGGTTTTCTCTTCTCTCTTTTGAATCTCTGTCCGGCAGTTACCGATGGTTGTCTTGCTGGTTTCTATCCGTTGAGAAGTTTCTCTGGCGGTTGTGGGAGTTATCCCCTTTTCGGTTACATCTCAAACCCAAAACCTCCATGGATTCCTCTTTCTATATATAGTCCAGCTTTTTTCTACAATTCCTACTTTCTTCTGGCAATCTACTGCAAATATGAGTGACAACATAAGGAGTAAGATGCAGGATATTACTCTGGGCATGAACGATGCTCCAATTGCTCCCCCGCAAACAGTTTGTGCCCAAGCGGAGCAAGCAAACCGTCTTGCGATTGTGGGTGTTCTTCTCAACCCAAAGAAACAAAACATGCGTACCTTGATTAACCAAATGCCTTGTATGTGGGGCTTAAGTGCTGATGTAGTTGGGCGAATCGTTACTCCGACGAAATTCCAATTTGTCTTTCAATCGGAGGAGGCTCTCAATCTGGTACTTAGGCGCGGACCATGGTCTTTCAGTGAGTGGATGTTAGTGACTCAAAGGTGGTATCCTAATCTATCAGAGGAAGCAATGAAGATAATTCCGTTCTGGATTCAGATTCGCGGGATACCTTCTCAGTTCTTAAACAGAGATATGGTAGAGTTTATTGGAAGAACTCTGGGTCCGGTAGTCGGCTCAGACTTTGATGAAACGGCGAATATGGTTGACTGTGTCAGAGTACAGGTAAATTGGAATATCGACGAACCACTACGGTTCAAGCGAAATTTTCAATTCACTGCAAATGAAAATACGATACTCAGTTTTCGGTATGAGAGGCTACGAAATTTCTGCGTCAAATGTGGTCTCCTTTCTCATGAATCAAACACTACAAGAAAACTGTCTATTTCCAACGAAAATTTACGACCGTTTTAAATCGATGTAACTTTACGACTAAATTACGACGACTTTACGACGAAATATGTGTTCGATGTAAAATCGTCGTAAATATGTGTCGTCGTAAAATCGATGTAAAATTACGACTAGTTTACGACGACATTACGACGACAACATAAATCGTCGTAATACCGTCGTACATTTACATCGATATTACGACGAATATGTTTTCTGTATATTACGTCGATATTACGACGATTTGACGTCGCATGTTGGCAGTTAGGTAGACCACGTTTTTAATAGGTCCACCTACTAATTTTACATCGAATTTACATCGTAAAAATCGTTGTAAATCCGTTGGAAAATCGTTGGTAATTCAAAAAAAATTTCTATAAAAACAGACTAACACCAAACGAAAGAAACAAAAAAAAAAAAAAAACAGAATCAAAAAAAAAAACACTATAAATGTCTATATACGAACTACGAAAATGGATGTATACGCAAAAGGATTCAGAGGGAGATTTGACGGAAGAATTCAAAGAAGGGCTTGAAATATTCATGTATCAGGCCGGAAATATGCAAACAACCCTGGAAAGTGGTAAGATGTTCTGTCCTTGTCGTAAATGCAAGAATACGAGATATATGTTTATTGAGACGGTGTGGAAGCATTTACTAAATAGAGGATTTATGCCGCAATATTATGTTTGGTATCAACATGGAGAGGGTTTTGAAAGAACTCAAGCAACGGATAGTAGTAGTAATTATCAAGGTCAAGTAGAATCAAATTATCAAGGTAGTTATGATCATGGTCAACATCAATTTGATCAGGGTGCAGATCATGATAGGATGCATGCCATGGTTAATGATGCATTTCATGAAACAAATGCTGATAATAGTACTGTTGAGGAACCCAACGTAGATGCGAAGCGATTTTATGATATGCTAGCCGCTGCAAACCAGCCACTCTACGATGGATGTAGAGAAGGTCAGTCTAAATTGTCGTTAGCTGCTAGGATGATGACAATTAAAACTGATCATAACTTAGCTGAGGTTTGCATGGATGATTGGGCTGATCTTATTAAAGAGTATTTGCCAGAGGATAATTTGGCTGCCGAAACATATTATGAGATACAGAAGTTGGTGTTTAGTCTTGGGTTGCCTTCTGAGATGATAGATGTATGTGTTGACAATTGTATGCTTTTTTGGAAAGATGATGATAAGCTGCAGGAATGTCGATTTTGCCAAAAACCGAGATTTAGGCCCCAAACAACTGGGCGTACAAAGATACCATACCAACGGATGTGGTATCTTCCTATAACTGATAGGTTGAAACGATTGTATCAATCTGAAAGGACAGCTGCATCGATGAGGTGGCATGCAGAACATTCACAGAGAGAAGGAGAAGTGACTCACCCGTCAGATGCAAAAGCTTGGAAACACTTTAACACGGTACACCCTGATTTTGCTAACTCTAAGCGAAATGTGTATCTTGGTCTTTGCACTGATGGATTTAGTCCATTCGGTATGTCTGGTAGGCAATATTCTTTGTGGCCAGTTATCGTAACTCCTTATAATCTTCCCCCAGATATGTGCATGCAAAGGGAATTTCTTTTCCTGAATATTTTAGTCCCTGGTCCCAATCATCCGAAGCGGTCCCTTGATGTGTTTTTGCAGCCTCTCATTCATGAGTTGAAACAGTTGTGGTATACAGGAGTGCGGACATATGATTGTTCGAGGAAAAAAAATTTTACGATGCGTGCGGTGCTTATGTGGACAATAAGCGACTTCCCTGCATACGGAATGCTATCAGGTTGGACGACGCATGGGAGGTTATCTTGTCCTTATTGCCTCGATCGGACAGATGCGTTTCAACTGAAACATGGTCGAAAAACATGCTGGTTTGATTGTCACCGCCGGTTTTTACCAATCAATCATCCATATAGGAGAAACAGGCGGTTGTTTAGGAAGAACAAAATCGTGCGTGTCCCCCCACCAGTGTATCTATCTGGGGAAGATCTAGAAGCGCAAATAGATCATTTTGGGGGACTAGAAACTGTGAATCGTGGGGGAAATTGGCACACTCCAGCTAATATGCCTGATGGATACGGGGTTAATCACAATTGGCACAAGAAAAGCATTTTTTGGGATCTTCCGTACTGGAAAAATCATCTACTGAGACACAATCTTGATGTCATGCACATTGAGAAAAACTTTTTTGATAACATCATGCATACAGTGTTAAACGTGAAAGGAAGAACCAAAGACAGCGGAAAGTCAAGGTTGGACTTGCCAGATATTTGCAACAGAAATGAGTTGCATATAATGAGCAATGGAAAATCACCAGTTCCTATATTTCGGTTGGGTGCAGAACAAAAGGCATCATTGTTCAAATGGGTTTCATCTGACGTGAAGTTTCCTGATGGGTATGTATCCAATCTTGCTAAATCTGTTGAGAAAGGAGATAAGTTTTCAGGGATGAAGAGTCATGACTGCCACGTGTTTATGCAACGTTTACTTCCTTTCGCATTTGCCGAACTCCTTCCAGAAAATGTTCATGAAGCAATTGGAGGTAAGATACTTCATGACATATAAAATTATTGAGATTAATTATATATATATATATATATGTGACAATGTATATAATTTTGTCTTTGCAGGCATCGGAGCGTTTTTCCGGGATCTTAGTACACGGACGTTGTCAGAAGATGTAATTGCACAACTGGCTGCTAATATTCCAATCTTGTTGTGCAATTTGGAGAAGATATTTCCCCCTGCGTTTTTTGATGTTATGGAACATCTTCCCATTCATCTCCCCCACGAAGCAGAACTAGGAGGCCCTGTTCAGTTTAGGTGGATGTACCCATTCGAGCGCTTCATGAAACATTTAAAGGGAAAGGCAAAAAATCTAGCAAGGGTTGAAGGATCAATTGTTGCGGGAAGTTTGACAGAAGAAACTTCACACTTCACTTCATATTATTTCGCTCCAAAAGTCCGCACACGCAAACGGGCTCCCCGACGATACGATGACGGCGGTGTGGGACGAATTTATGCAGTAGACGGTGTCCCAGACATATTTTCACCAATTGGTCGTCTTAGTGGAAAATTGAAGGAAGTTTGGTAGGATAACGAGCATGACAGGCACAGCGCACATACGTACATCCTCCTAAACTGTGATGAAGTGAGTCCTTACGAAAGGTAATAATAAAACTATTTAATTAATCAGTCATTAATAATTAATTAATATAATTATAATTAAATGTGTTAATTTTTATGTCTATATATATATTTTGCAGCTTATTTGTTACCCAGGTACGAGAATGTATTGAAGGGGTTTCAGATGATGAAATAAACGACTGTAAAGATCGTCACTTTGTTGAGTGGTTGAAGACGCAAGTAAGTTAATATAGTTATAAATATTTCATTTAATTATATCGGCTTTCAATCTAACTTTTACACTTATCATAGGTTGATCATGGCGATCCCGCATATCCATTTTGGTTTCATGAGTTACTCCTAGGCCCCATCGGGAAGATAACGACTGCACCCATGTATTTTACCCGTGGTTATGTGTTTCATACATACAAGTATGGCGTTCGTCGGGCAACTACCAACTACGGAGTCTGTGTTAGGGGTGAAATAGATTTTTTTGAAATTTTACAGGAAATAATTGAAGTGAAGTACCCCGGACTGGTTAGGTTGAAATGCGTTCTATTCAAATGTGATTGGTTCGATCCAACAGTCGGTCGAGGGGTGCGAATTAACAAATTTGGTGTGGTTGACGTCAACAAACCACGACGTTACAACAAGTTTGAGCCATTCATCCTAGCATCACAAGCAGAACAAGTAACGTTCGTTCCATATCCGCGAGTTCGAACATCTGGGATCTCATGGTTATCGGTTATTAAAATAGCTCCAAGGGGTAAAATTGTTGGTGTTGATGATCTTCCAATGCAACAAGATTATTGCCTTGATATTACAGAACCAGAGATTACGGAGAACGTTCTTTTAATTGATCCACAAAACAGGCAACTTGAATATCTACCTGACGACACAGAAAAAGAAGGCGATTCCGACGAGTTTGAAGAAACTGACGATGATGATGGACCTGAAGATGATGATCCCAATCAAGATGATGAGCGCAACGAAGATGATGATTCTGATTGAAAGCTTATATATATATGTAATTGTTCGATTTGTTAAATGTTTAAGTTTTTGTTGTAAAATTATATATTAAATTACTAATAAAAAATCGACAGTTAATTTAACAGTTTTTGTGAATGAAACACGTAGATTAGGGTTAGTTTAACTTTATTACATTATGCTAAACCCAAAATATACAGTTAATTTAATGTAAATCTGATGGTACTTAACGACGATATTACGACGAATGTGGTACTATTCGCCGTAACATAGTCGTAATTTAACGACGAAATTACGACGTCTACGACCACATTCGTCGTAATGTAGTCCTGCGTTTACGAACGGAACATTGTATGCCCGCTTCTGATGATCTGGCCAACAAAGAATTATGGGGGTGGAGTTTTCTAGATTCATAAAGACCAACCACCATAAGTGAAAGATACATAGAATTGGACATCCTTATATTACGAAGGATTTACATAGATGTCCAATTCTATGAATCTTTCACCTATGCTAGTTGAAGACTGTTTTTACTTGAAAACAAGATCCTACAGGATTATTTGTTGGCCAGATCATCAAGAAGTGGGAACACAATGATCACCGTAAAAACTAAAGGAAAAGTGGGTATGTATATATTTATAGTGTTTTTTTTTTTTGAGTTAGCATTGAAGGTGTGGAATGTATTTATAGAAATTTTTTACAAATTACCAACGGATTTGCAACGAAAATTTACAACGGTTTTACATCGAATAGCATTACAACGATTTTACATCGCATATGCGACGAAATTACGTCGACAAAATGGGATGTAAATAATTAGGTGGCCTATAAAAAACCGTGTTTTACCTATACATGTATGTTTTTTTACCACGAAATTACGATAGAATCGTCGTAATTTCGTTGTAATTTTACAACGAATTTATGACGATTTAGTCGTAATTTCGTCGTAATTTCTAAAATTTAGGGTTTAGGGTTTGATTTGCATGTTTGGTTTTTTTGCTCTTATATCTTGTTTTACGTAAGTTCTAATCATAGTATAAACAAGTTTATGTTTTTACAAAATCATTTTCTTTATTTAAGTCATGCATGTTACGAATATACTTATATATAAGAACGAATGCTATACATTATTATGTGATATATGGAAATCGACGACGATATAGATTCAATCGTCGTTATTGAATTTATTGTTAAATATTAGAAGTATTAGATGCACTAATATACTTCGTTCTTACGCCCAGGATATGTGTATTGTGATTTAGGGTTTAGGGTATAGATTTTAGGGTTTACAACGAAATTACGACGGATTCGTCGTAAAATCGTTGTAATGTTACAACGATTTTACGACGAATCCGTCGTAATTTCGTTGTAATACCTAAAATTTGGGGTTTAGGGTTTGATTTGCATGTTTGGTTTTTTTTATCTTATATCTTGTTTTACGTAAGTTCTAATCATAGTATAAACATGTTTATGTTTTTACAAAATCATTTACATTATTTAAGTCATGCATTTTACGAATATACTTATATATAAGAACGAATGCTATACATTATTATGTAATATATGGAAATCGACGACGATATAGATTCAATCGTCGTTATTGAATTTATTGTTAAATATTAGAAGTATTAGATGCACTAATATACTTCGTTATTACGTTCAGGATATGTGTTGAAACGACCGCACCGCAAAATTTTTTTTTTGCAATTATAATAACCAATCCTTAAACAATAATAATTATTAAGCACTCATTAATTATTATTACAACCCAAGAACTCGCAAGTTCTAACAACAACAACAACAATTGGTATCGATCGATACTCCCGTAGCGTCGATCGATACCCCAACAGCGGAACAACTCCCGGGTCCTAATCATCCCCTCTCTTCACCAGCCTCGATTCCACGATCCCGCTTTATCTTTACCTGCATCGACAAAAGTGATGCATCAACATTTGGCTAACCAAATGCTGAGTGAGATTGATCATCCCAACAACAGGCCACCAATTAACAATTATCACGAATTATTAATTCACACCAGCCCAAAGCCACAACCGGCATCGATCGATACTCACATGGTATCGGTCGATGCCCCACAACACACGGTACCCACTCAAGGGCCTGGTATCGATCGACACCCAATACCACACCTGGTATCGATCGATGCCACACAACGCACGGTACCCACACAAGGGCCTGGTATCGATCGACACCCAACACCACACTTGGTATCGCCCGATGCCACACGACTCAAGCCTATCACCTCGATAGCCTACCCTCGAGTCTATCCACACAGAACTCGAGACCACCGCCAAAGGACCGGTATCGATCGATACTCGCATGGTATCGATCGATACTCCCTGCGATTCACCACAACCACCGCGAGAACTCACCCAGAACTCGCCAGAACCACACACAGACAGCATCAACAAAGCTTAACAACTATCACACAAGCTTCTATGCTGACCTTTGGTCCCAACTCACCTTAAAACACGATGGAACGAGCTTTACAACGACCTCCCCAAGCTCAAGAAGATCTCTTCTCTTCTCACAAGCTTCCGCCGAACCCAAGCTCCTCCAACCTCTCCTTCGAGCTTCTCACAAGCTCAAACCTCCTTGATCTCGCAAGATCCAAGCTTCGCAAAGCTTCCGCTCTCGTTCTCTCTCCTTCTCTCTCTCTCTCTCTCTTTCTCGACCCTTCTGTGGTCTTATCCTCCCAAGGATAACTTTTATACTTGAAAGAAGATAGAGAAGAAGATAACCACAAGAAAACCCGGCCGGTATCGATCGATGCCTACCAGTATCGATCGATACTGCCCCCTGGAATTAATTATTCTTCCTCCCAATAATCAATTCCCCGGAACACGGGCGCTACATGTGTATTGTGATTTAGGGTTTAGGGTATAGATTCTAGGTATTACAACGAAATTACGACGGATTCGTCGTAAAATCGTTGTAAAATTACAACGATTTTACGACGAATCCGTCGTAATTTCGTTGTAATACCTAGAATATTGAATTTACCGCGTGGGGGAAATTTCGATTGGTTAAATTTTCGGTTGCAGTATTACGACGAATTTACGACGAATTCGTCGTAAATTCGTCGTAAATTACCAACGAAATTATGACGACATCAAAATCTATATATACGTGACCATAGTTTTCCTCCTCACAATCTTAAATCTCTTTCTCTCTCTAAAACTCTCTCTGCCTTCTCTCTAAAAAAAGGTAACATTTTTTGTATTTGTATTTTTAAATTATATTATTGTTTGTACGGATTTTGAATTGTTAGTTAGGATTGTAATATTTATTAGTTAGGATTATAATTATTAGTTAGGAATGGAATTATATTATACTAGAATTGAGTAAATTATTTTTAAATATTTTTTAGATATGGCGCCACGTAAGTCACACTATCGCCAGTTTCTCGAGACGGGACCGGGTGATAATACGCAACTCCCGTCATCTTCTGCGACGCAGTCCGCTGTTCCAAATACTTTTTCCGGACCAGCGCCGCCTCCAGAAGCAGATGTTGATCGACCGCCATTGTTGTATGCGGGATTGACGGTCGAAGATATTTTGCACTCACCGGGGCATGATTCTTTAGACCGGTTAGATCCGCGACGGCTCCCGAATACTTTTTGGTACGTAACTACAATTTTTTTTTTTTAATAACATTATGAATTTGTTTTTTTTTACAAATAATTTTTTTTTTGTTTATCAGGTTTACGGAAGATAACAAAGTTGGACGGAGTGTGGCTGACACCATTAAAGCATATTTCATGGAGCCTCACCGCAATTGGTCTTCGGTTCCGGAAGACGTTGTCGAGACATGGTTTAAATGTTTCGCGGTAAATTTTTTTTTTTTAAATTCATTATTATTTTGGAAAATTCTTTATCTTTAATATATCGTTTCTAATTTTTGTTTTTTTTATAGCAAAAATGGCTTTGGGACGTTGCGATCAACGAGACGGTGAAGGCGAAATTCAAAAAGAAGGGAAAATTGCGGCTCAACAATACCGTCTCCGACTGGAAGAGGAAGTGGGAGGTTAAAGGCGATCATGGGAAGCCGCCATACCTGTCTTCCGCTGTTTGGAACGGCTTGACGGCATATTGGAGAGATCCGCATGCGCAGCAAGTGGCCGCTAAGTGTTCGGCTTCTCGAAACACTATGGGTCCAGACGGTCTTCCAGCGCTTATGCCTCATACGTCGGGTCAAACATCTTTTGCGAGAAGACGCCTTCAAATGGTAAAAAAAATTTCAGTTATAATTTTATTTATGTTATTTTAATTTGTTATTAATTTATATTATCCATCAACGGTTTGATTTCTTTTTGAATGTTATTTTTGTTAGGCAAATGGAGGCGAACTTCCTCCAATGACCCGGGTTTTTGCGGAAACTCACAAGAAGAAAGACGGATCTTTTGTAGATCCTCGAGCAGAGGCGATCTACAATGACGCGCATGCAAGGATCGAAGAGCGTCAAACTCAGCTTTCTCAGCAGCTATCACCTGGCGGTAGTTCGGTCCAATCCACTGCGACTTTGACGGTTTCCCAGATGGACGACATATACTCAGAGGTAATTTAACGTTTTTTTTTTTTTACAAAAGTTAACGTTTCTTTATACAATTTATTAAATTAATTTTACGTTTCTTTTTTAAAGGTTGCCCCGAAGAGAAAGGGCAGAGTTTTAGGGATGGGATCGATCGTACATAGTGCCGCCGCGTCGTCCCGTCGTCAGCTTTTCGACGATCCGGTTATTTTGCGGACGGAGTTAAACACCGCCAACTCCGAGATCAACACTTTGCGGGCGAAGCAGGTGGTATACGATGAGAAGATCCAAGGATACGATAAAACAATCCAAGGATACAACACTCTCTTCGATATTATTGCCCTTAGTAACCCGACTTTGGCGGCTGCACTGAGGCAGCAGAAAGGATCGTCATCAGGCCAGCCGAGTGATCCGCTCGCGCAAGAACGAGCGAATATGGAGCAGAATGGATCGGACGACGAGCTTTTTGATAATTTACGTTTTCCGGCTAGGCAGTAGTTTGTATTAAGAATTTTATTTTGTATTATAAATTTTATTTTATATTTTGAATTTATTTAAAAATATTTAATTTATATATATAATTTTATTAATTATTTTTTTTTAATTTTAATTAATTTAATTTATATTTTGAATTTATTTTGAATTTATTTATAAAAATTATATTTAAATTACGACGCATTTACATCGAATATTTTACATCGATTTTACATCGTTGAATAATTTACATCGATTTTACGTCGGTTTTAAATCAATACTTTTACATCGATTTTACATCGTTCAAAAATTTACTACGAATTTACATCTAATAATTTACATCGATTTACCAACGTATTTACATCTACCGTTTACGTCGAATTTAAGACGGATTATCAAAACAGGAATTGTATAATTCGATGTAAAATCGATGTAATGTTTCATCATATTACGACGATTTTACGACGAATTATCGAAAAAAAATTGTATAATTCGATGTAAAATTGATGTAATGTTTCATCGTAATATCGATGTAAAATTGATGTAATGGCTTTTAAAAGACTGTCCTCTACAGTTTGAAGATGCATGATGACAATGGGGATGGTGGCAATAATGATGATAGCCATCAGGAGAATCACGGCGAGTTTGTTCTTGAAGATATTGCACATGATAATCATAACAAAACGGTTGCTGGACCGGCCTCTAATCAAAATTCCGATAGTGTAAGCAATCCTTCTGTGGAAATTGATATTGATATGATGGCAGAGAAGTTGCCCTATGCACAATCATATCTGAAGCAATCAGGATCTACTTGTTTTGGAAAACGAAAAAGAAATGAGATTGAAGCAATGCTGCGATACTATGATGATGATCATTCTGAAGTCAACACTTCTGATCTCTATGCAAGATTGAATCCAATTACTATTCCAGGTATTAATGGTCCTGTTACTGATGTATCTAACGGATTAGCAAACAGCAATTTGCCTTTTTTAATTGTCAAACCTTGTTTATTTAATTGTTGTACAACACTAGTATCAAACTCTAAATTAGTACTCCCTCCGTTTCATAATAAGTGTCGTTTTAGACTTATTTTTTTGTTTTAAAAAGAATGTCATTCTACAATTCCAATGTGATTTTGTATACACAATTCATGTTTTATCCCTCATTAAAATATTATAACCTTTGAATTTAAAACATTCATACTTAACTATTAGTATATTAATTAGGGGTATATTTGTATATTTTATGATTTTCTTAATTTGTGTGAAAATTGTCAGAATGATATTCTTTTTGAAACAGATGGAGTATCAAACACTAGTACCCTTTTCAAATTAATATCCCCAAATGTCCTATTTCAATAATTCCCACAAAAAATAATCACCTCAATCTGATTGGTCCAGCAAAATAGACGGATCATCTGAAACATAACTGCGGTTCATCATTCATCATGAGACTTAGCTATTTGTTTGGCAAGTCTGCGAATAAGCGGTTTGGTTCTTTAAATCGTTTTTTTGTATCTTAATACTCTACTTAAATGGGAATATTGGAAAAACGAAATCATAGAAAACGAATTCTTCCGCTGAATAAGGAAACACAAATATCAAAACAAAAGAAAAAATTTAAGGAAACGTGTTTGTTTTCAAATTCCTTTAGACCTCTGTCTTGTGTTGTGTATACATGTGTGCAATTTATTTAATTACTCTTTCTTTTTTTTGCCGCTTAACACTGATATTACTTCCAATATATTGCTCAAGTTTCGTAAAGTTTTTTCATGTTTTCTCTGTATTAGAATAAGGCACACGCAGTTTTCTCTGTATTAGAATAAGGCACACGCAGTTTTCTCTGTATTAGAATAAGGCACACGCAGTTTTCATGTTTTCATCGTAACCGTCGCAGAGACAAGGGAGTCATTTAGCGATTCTGCGTCGGTCGCAAACGCAGACGCAGACTTCTGGTTACGCCGACGGGAACGTCGTGCAGACGATTGATGTGAGGAAGCTTGATCGTTCGGATCGCGAGATGGTGGTTCGTCAAGCTCTTGCGACTAGCGATCAGGATAATTTCAAGCTTCTCTCCGCCATCAAGGAACGGCTCGATAGGTGTGTGAACTCTTTCGAATTCTCTGTTTCTATTTTTGGGTTTTTTTCGATTTTGACACAAATGCTGTTTGATTGTAGAGTTGGAATGGAAGTCCCGAAAATCGAAGTCCGGTTCGAGAATTTGAATGTTGAAGCTGATGTTCAAGCTGGTACAAGAGCCTTACCGACTTTGGTTAATGTCTCTCGTGATTTCATTGAGGTCTGTCTTCTTCTTCTTCTTTTTTTCTGACTGACTATATTGTCTCAAGCTGCTTAAGAGACATTAACTTATATATAGTCGTCAGAAAAAGAAGAAGAAGAAGAAGACAGACCTCAATGAAATCACCAGAGACATTAACCAAAGTCGGTAAGGCTCTTGTACCAGCTTGAACATTAACCTTGTTTACCAAAAATAGAAACAGAGAATTCGAAAGAGTTCACACACCTATCGAGCCGTTCCGTGATGGCAGAAAGAAGCTTGAAATTATCCTGATCGCTAGTCGCAAGAGCTTGACGAACAACCATCTCGCGATCCGAACGATCAAGCTTCCTCACATTAATCGTCTGCACGACGTTCCCGTTGGCGTAACCAGAAGTCTGCGTCTGTGTTTGCGACCGACGCAGAATCGCTAAATGACTCCCTTGTCTATTGCCAGCTGGTTACTGCGTGTGCCTTCTTCTGAGATTGATGCTTTTATGAAGGTCAGCATCATATAGCTCCTAACTTCCAATTTGGTTAATTTTGTTGTGTCTGATTTATTAGTTCTCAAATTATTTGTTTTTTTATAGGCTGCTTCTGTCAGTGGTGAAAAGCATAGTGTTTCCACAGATTATGTGCTTAGAGTGCTTGGTCTTGACGTATGTTCTGATACAATGGTTGGTAATGATATGATGAGAGGCGTTTCAGGAGGTCAGAGGAAAAGAGTTACAACAGGTCTCTTTCACTCTCTTCAACTTATCTATTCTCACTTATCCACCAGCTCTGGCTATGCTAACTTGCAAATCTTGACACAATGCAGGGGAGATGACTGTTGGGCCAATAAAAACGCTGTTTATGGACGAAATATCTACTTCCGGCTCTGCTTCCAACGACTCTCTCTTTATGGAGATTTACACCGATTTATCTGTCGATTTCACCAAAATTTTTAACTAGCAGCGGAGGAGGGCCAAAGAATGGTGACACTACGACCATCACCACCGGTTCCTACGTCCGTGGACGGAGCTCTTGCGGTTCTTGAGCGTTAATCGCAAGTAAATTCGATCACTAAGCTCTGATTTTATGCCGTCGTCGTTGCTCTAAGTGATGGATATGCACTTGCTCTTGCATTATAAGTCTCCTGCGATTTCGACCGTTCTAAAGGTATTTATATATGCTTGTGTATTCAGCTTTATTCTCTGCTCGGTTCTTGATTCTGCATGTCTTCATTCGTATATAATCATCACAACTTTCATTGATTGATATTTTTACACATTTCAATGGTCGGTTGTTTGGAAAATGGGTTGAAACAGCTCTTATAACTATAAGATATGAGTTACACACTTACGCCCAAAAAGATGGCTCTGGTTTGTTATATTGCCAAGTCTTGAATATATATAGATCATGATGATCCAGCTCACAGAGAGTGTCCATGAATAAGAAAATGAGTGTGAAGAGGATTCTTCGAATATCTCCCCTGTTATGGGCAAATATCTTCCTCTGGTTTTGTTGGTTTTTCTTAACATTAAACCAAAAGAAAAAAAAATATCTTCCTCTGCTTTTTCGTGTGAATTTGGGTCCATCAAATTAAATAGTCAAGTGAAGAAAAGATAACCAAAAGAGAGTGATTCTGAAACTGAAGGGTATCCAATTCTATTGTAATAGAATATGCTCTTTGGTATTTCCACTCTTTGTGGTTGTCAGAAAAGTGAGTATAGCTGTCAATTGGACGGGTTGTCCGTGGGCTAGTCTAGTCCAAGTCATTACGGACCGGTCATGCTAACGTTCAAATACAAAGCGGTCTAAGTGGGCTAAGACAATTTCGTCCGCGGTCAAAAGCGGACTACACCAAACGGTCATTGGACAATTTAACTATTTTTTTTTCAAACAAAACCTAAAAAATTTTAAAAATAAAATAAAACTAATTAATTTTATCTTTAACTATTATTATTAAACGATAATTAAAAATTATCGTTAAAATATCATTTATTTCCAAAATATCATTTGCTTACCAAAATAGCATAATCTCGCCAAAACCGTAAACCTGTATTTTTGACTATGAAATCGTATTTTTCCACCAAACCCGCATTTTCCGTCAAAACCGTAAAACCGCATTTCTTGCCAAAATCGTAAAATCATGTTTTTCCACCAAGACCGCAAAACTATGTTTTCCCGCCAAAATTGTGTTTTCGCCAAAACTATAAAATAACATTTTTCAGCCAAAACCACAAAATCATGTTTTCCCGCCAAATTTGTGTTTTCGCCAAAACCGCGAAATCAAGTTTTCCCACATTACAGCCCACAAGAACAAATGGTCGGCGTGGACAAGCCCAACTGAGCGCGGACGGATTTGACAGCTCTAAATAGGGGTGGGCACGGAGCAAATATCATGGATTTTTGGGGTATTTGCGATCCGCTCCGCTTCGTCCGGATATTTGAGTTTTCGATTCGCTTCGATCTAAAAAATTTCGGATATCCGTAAATGCTGATATCCGTAATTTCAATATATATCCGCAGGTATCCGATCCGATTCGTTAAAAATATTATTAAAAAAAAAACAAACACATAAATTTCAGAAGATATGTATGCTTTAAAAAATTATTGTCTAACATGCATTCAAAAATAGTTCCAAAAACACAAACACTAGAACAAAATACAAACTTAATAAATTTATCAACCAGACCTAAATTTAAATCAATCATCAATAAATATAGTACCAGATGTTATGTTTTCCGACTCCATCTCTGAAAAAAAATAAGATAAATAAATATACACGTACTCTCAATAGAACAAAAAAATTCATAATATCATATGTATATACATAATTACATATATAAATATATAATTATAAGTTTACGGAGCGGAGCGGATATCCGACTTTTTAAAAAATGGTATTTGCGATTTGCTCCGTTTTTTTTACGGATACTACATTTTGCTATTTGCTTTGCTCCGAACATTTACGGATATCCGAATTTTTCGAATCAAATCAAGACGAATACCAGATCAAAACGGATATTTTGCCCAACCCTAGCTCTAAAAGTGAGAGTATCGCCATATTAGGTGCTACGTGACATCAGCATAGAAGTGGTGGAAGCATCACGTAACTGAATCATGGTCTTATTCTTTGATACGAGTTATAGTGGAATAAATATCTTTTGCTGGATTTGCAAATTTCCACCCGGAAGTGGAGAAGAAAGACAAGTCCCACATCAAAGACATCTATTTAGAAAATTGTTATACAAAGAAAAGAAATCTCTGAAACTGAAGTGATTTTGTTCCGGTGATAGCATTTGGGGCGTGTTTATAGTATAGAAACAACTTAAAACCGTAATTATCATTCATGAAGAAGTGCTTAGGGTTTAGAGAGGAAGCTCTCCACTGTCTGCGATAACGACTTTACTCTTGGGAGTTCCGCTTTGCTTTCCCTCAGCCTCAATCTTGTACACAACATCCATTCCTTGCACCACTTTCCCAAACACCACATGCTTTCCATCTAACCAGCTTGTTGTCACGGTTGTGATAAAAAACTGCGAACCGTTTGTGTCTTTTCCAGAGTTTGCCATCGAAAGCAAACCTGTGTCCATTCACATTTCAAACCATCAGCCTTCATAACAATTTTATGACACTTTCTATGTACTTAGCCAAACTTGGCTTAGAGAAAAAAATGATGATCACCTGGCCCGGTGTGCTTCAGCTTGAAGTTCTCATCTGCAAACTTCTGACCATAGATCGATTCTCCACCCATACCGTTTCCGTGCGTGAAGTCACCTCCCTGGATCATAAAGCTCGGGATGATTCTATGGAATTTGCTCCCTTTGTAGTGTAGAGGTTTCCCGCTTTTCCCAACACCTTTCTCCCCTGTATCCCAAGAAAATATTAAGCACTTTATCACAACCCAGCTCCAAAATCATGAACAAGATGCAACTCTACATTGTGAAAACGTTCCAAAAGTGATCTCAAATCATATGATCTTCTTCATACTCTACATTAGACCTCCAAACAAGTGTTCATGAAGACACTGGCACACTCTTCCTCCTCCTTGTAATAAGGTTTCGAGATTATAAAGAATATAATGAGTAACTTACCTGTGCACAGAGCTCTGAAGTTTTCTGCAAGAAGGAAACACACTCACGGATTACTCTCTTGGATTTAAAATAACTTGGAGCCATGATCAAAAGTTCAAAACCATATATATTTTACCTGCAGTTTTTGGAACTGCCTTGCCAAATAGGCCGATAACAACTCGACCTGCGACATCAAATTCATCAGAGAATCAAACATCAAAAGAAACCAAGAATCAGATGTGTATCTGATGAACAAATGAGAAAAAAAATAAACTTTCAAGTCCTAAACCATTTTCACAAATCAGTAAGCTGATGAACAAACATTTCCCTAAGACCATCGATTCATACCAGCCTCTTTCCCGTCAATCTCTACATCGAAGTAAACCTTGTGAGTGATTTCCTTCAGATCTTCCTTTGCCTGATCAAACCACAAAAACTTATTAATAAACAGCAGATGTGTTACTGTCCCATCAGAAACAGTAACCAAATCGTTTTGAACAATCTGGTGACTTCCACTAGAACGTAAACAAGGATGCGTTGACTGTCATCAACTATTCCTTGCAAATTGAAATTTCTACCTTACAAAACGAGTAACTAAAATCAAAATTGTAGATCTGGATCGTTGTGGTTTAGATTTCAGTGTCGAATGAATGTAACGAAACATTAAACAGATCCAGAATCGGGAGGAGAAAAGGATACCTGGATTAAAGCTAGGGCTGCGAAAAAGAGGAGTGTACCAAGTAGAATAGAGCTTGCTCTCGCCATCTCCGTGATCGTTTTCTTCTCAATCGAAACAGATAATGTGAAAGAAAGAGAAGCAAAAGTGGGCGTTCGGATCCTCGGATCGGGTTCGGGTCGGATATTTTGGGTTTTGGGTATTTTGGGTTTAGAAATTTAGCTACCGATTGGTTATTTTAAAAATTCGGATCAGGTTCGGTTCGGATTCGAATCGAATCGGCTATTTTTTTTAAGATTTGAAATTTTTCGGATATGTTCGGATCCGGATTCAAAAGTATCCACAATACCATAAAAAAACCGAAAACCCCGAAATTCGAGATAAAATACAAAAACATGAATATTCATTTCAATAAAACCAATACTTTCAAACCAAAAGTATCCAAAATACCCGAAAAATCCAGAAAAAATAAAATAATATGTGTATTCGATATACCCATAATATCGAAAATATACATAAAATATCTGAAATACCCAAAAATAATTAATATATATTCGGGTTTATAGTTGTAATTTTGTGTATTTGGGTTATATTAAGTCTAAATATTATTAATATATTTGGGTATATAATTACACTTCGGGTATTTCGGATACACATTCGATTCTTGGTTCGGATTCGGTTCTTCCGGTATAGGAATTTAGGATTCATTCAGATATTTGGATGGATCTTGAAATCCTTTTGATTCAGGTATTTTCGGTTTGATATCGGTTCAGATTTTCGAATGCGGATTTTTTGCCCAGACGTAAGCAAAAGGATGGAAGAATGGGACCATCTTCTCATATACCACTCTTCTCAAATTTTAATCACAAATCTCCCTCTCTGGTAAAATGTCGATTTTACCCTTAATGAATGGTTGTAAAGGTTAAAATAGAATTAAATCGGTAAAAAGACAACGAAAAACACGGGAGCTCAGTGGTTGCGAACTCCACGCGCGTCACCTGCGTTCGCGTGACCAGGGTTCGAATCCCCTCTGCGTGGTATAACCTCCTAATACTAGGGGATACTGGTACAACTGATGCTATACTATGGCGGTGATATTTCATTTAAAAAAGCTCAGGGATATTTTCGTCGTTTCACTCACAGAGAGGGGTATTGTGATTAACTTAGGGTAGCGATGGTTAAAATTTCTAGGGGTGGCCAATCCAAGTTTTGGGTTGGATTTTTCAGGTTTTGGGTTGGGTTTGGATTATTTGGTTTGAGAATTATTTGACCAAATTCGATCTACGTAAAATTTGGATCAGGTTTTTTAAGTTTTGGGTTGGGTTTGGGTTATTTGGTTTGAAAAATATTTAGCCAAATTCGATCTACATAAAATTTGGATCAGGTTTTATATGTTTTAGATTAGGTTTAGGTTGTTTGGATTGTAAATAATTTGACCAAAATATCTTGTATTAGGTTTAGTTATTGAATATTTATAAAAAAATAAAAATAAAAAATTACAATGATGTCTATTTTTATTAGTCATGATGTCTATTATTATTAGTCAAATTAGTTAATTTTACATATATCTTTAAATTTTATAGTAAATTACTAGTTTTAGTTTTGTTAATTTTAAATTTATGTTTATTAATGTATATACTATATAAATAATATATGTAAAAACAAGATTGGATTTTATTTGGGTTTTTTAGTTATCTAAATACCAATCCAAATAACCCAAACCCAAATTAGTAAAAATTATTAGATCCAAATAGGATTTTATAGAAACCCATATCCAAACTAAATGAAAATTTTTGGATTAGATTGGATTGAGTTGCTTGAATTGGCCACCCCTAAAAATTTCCCACATAGTGGGGTATACGAGGTGAAAATCCGGAAGAATGTTTATGTTTTTAATGGATCCGATTGAAAGTAGCTAACATACTCCGGTTTTGTTATTGGGCTTTTAGTGGGTTTATTATGGGCTTTTTAATCTAACGTAAACCATTATCGTTCTAAAATAACGATACCTTCCATTTGCGTATGCACTTTAAGCAAAATTTGTTTGTTAATTAAATTGTAAATGCAAATGCCAAACGCAAATGGAAGTAGAAAACTTTAAACTTTAAGTTCTCGATTGTTCATATGCATTTTTCTTTGGCGTTGTATTAGGGATTAGATAAAAATTATTGGGTCACGAACCATAATTTTTAAGAAGTATGTGAACAATATCATACATCGAAAGTTGAAAGAGATTTTGAATAGTATACACGGGATTTGGATCAATACATTTATTATCAATTGGTTTGTACAACTTAACACATTGATATGTAAATAAGATGATCAAAGCCGTAACCTTAATATTGGTTTTTAATCTTTTTGACTCGTTACGAAAGACATACAAAAAATAGGTCACCACAATAGACCAATTAACACAAACATTGTCGTGGTAGTGTCACTAAGACGACAAGGACACCACCCAAAAGTTCCACCTATCTCTCTACTAAACATAATCATCGTTAAGTCATTTATTTCCCATTTCTATTTAAATCACTAATCACTTGACGCATACGCATGTCAAGACAACATGTTCTTGGAATATTTACAAAAATTCTTACATAATTACATTTTTGATCCACACACTTTTGAAACATTTGCTTTTCATCCGTAATCGCTGGAGCTTTCCCACTCAAGTACTCATCAGAACAGCCATTAGCTTTAATATAAAGTAGGCTAATTATAAAAGATAAACATCTGCGTTATCTTTTGACAATTGACGTAGTGTTTATAATCCTGGTAAAGACAAATAATGTTTCACTCTGTTTTGTTGTAAAGGTTTAATATTCACATGATATTCTTCACCTCAGAGGGATATATATACACTCACAGATCCACCATATAAAATATCTCCACTAGATGGAAGAAGAATAGTTTTTTTTTGGTAAAATAGATGGAAGAATAGTTTGGAGCTGCAAACTTTTTTGTCGGCTGGAGCTATAAAGTTAATAGTTTTAATAATTATGGGTGAATTATTTGTATAAATAGTATTCTCTCTGTTTCATACAAAATGTTGTTTTGGGATTTTCGTTTTTCTTCACAAAAATATCATTTTATATTTCTAATGTACTTTTTAAATAAAATTTCTATTTAATCCGTCATCACATAAGCCTCACTTTCTTTAAATTTAAATCAATAATATATTAAATAAGGGCATATTTATATAATTAATTGTTTTTCTATATTTATGTAAATGGTACTCCCTCTGTTTCACAAATAGTGTCATTTTGACACATTTCACACATATTAAGAAAACTATTAAAGTTCCCTATTATCTCTTATTAATACACTAAATAATTTTTCTCTTTCTATTTAATACATTAAAACAACAAGGTTAAAATTAGAATTTTATTCAAAATTCTGCATTGAAAATGTAAAACGACACTCTTTGTGAAACAAAAATAAAATCTTAAAACGACACTCTTTGTGAAACGGAGGGAGTATATATTATAATTGATAATTAAATTTTAAATATCAGTACTCCGAATTTTAAATATTTTAGGGTTTACAAAATAGACTACAAATTTCTACACTGCATATCCCTTGTATCTCTTATATATTAATTGAGAATCATTATTACTCCCTCCGTTTCTTTATATAAGATGTTTAAGAGGTTTTTTTTTGTTTCAAAATATAAGATGTTCTCATATTTCAATGCAACTTTTACAGTTATTAAAAACCGTGTGACCAATTATATTCTGCAGATTTTTTTTTAATTGGCTAAATTATTTTTAACTTGTATATTAAATGATATTTTTTAAAGAAAAATAATTTTCTTAATCTTTGTGCTTTTAGCCAAAACATCTTATATAAAGAAACGGATGGAGTATTATATAACTTTGCATTGATGTGTTATTTACAGAGATGTCATGCTAATGTCATGCTGATGCGTCAACACCAGAGAACTTCTCAACAAAATATAAAAATAAATTTAAATTACTAAAATATTTACATTTTATGTCACTCACATTCAATTGTTTGAAAATCAATTATATCTCACATTAAATTAATCATACAATAAATCAATTATACTCTCTCTCTCATTCTTCCTATGTTATCTTCCAATTATACTATATTAATTATTTTATCATTATATTCCTCATATCATCTTTGTTTAATCACATCTTTGTAAGAAATTGAATCATCACATCATCAACATAATTTAAAAAATTCCAGATTTTTTCGCATATGATATGATTTAAATTTCTTAAAGCAAACATAAATTACCCACTTTATAATGAAAATTATGTTTTAAAAGTTTCACTTTAGCTATAAATATAAGTAGAGGCACCGAAATATATGATAAAAATGACCAAAATGATAAAAATAACAAGAATAAGAAAATTAAGGTGTTAAGTATTTTGAAAAATTTATGAAACTATAAAAAATTAAGTTGTTAAGTATTTTAAAAAGTTTAAATAATTACTAATTCGAATATATAAAGTACTGGAAAATTTGAAAATAGTTCAAAATAATCATTACATGTTTTAGCATATACAAACGGATCTCGGATACCGGATAATAATTTCACTAATAACTATAATATAGTATGTATCTAAAATTATATGAATTTGTTTTAATAATTATTTCACTCCGCGCATGGGCGCGGGTATCACCTAGTATTAATTGAGAAGCATTATTAGAATCTAACCTTGCATTGACGTATTATTTATATGAATGCCATGTTGATGTGTCTACACCAGATATCTTATTTAAAATATTAAAATAAATTTAGATTACTAAAATATTTACATTTTATGTCAATCATATTAAATTGTTTGAAAAAATATATTAAAATAGATTTATATCCCATTAAATTAATCATAAAATAAATCAATGATACTATCTTTCGCTCTCTTCCTATTTTGTCCTGCAATTATACCATATTACTTATTTTAATCATTATATTCCCTATATCATCTTTGTTTGATCATCACATTATCAACATAATAAAAAATCTAGATTTTTTTCAGCATATGATGTGATTTAAATTTTTTTAAACCAACCTAAATTATCCACTTTATTAATGAAAAAATATGTGTTAAAAATTTCATATCGGCTATAAATATGAGTAGTTGTCACCGAAATATATGATAAAAATGATAAAAATATGAAAGATAAGATGTTAAGTATTTTAAAAAGTTTGTAACACTATAAAAAGTTTAAGTTGTAGCATCCACATTGGTAATAAAATGTGGATGTCTTTAAATATAAAATTATTAAAATTTGAGTAAAAGGAAGAAAGAGAGTGTTTTTGGTTGAAATAATGGGGTGTATTGAAATATAAAATTAATAAAATTTAAGTAGAAAGAGAAAATAGTGAGTAGTTTTGGAGAGATTGTGTCTCCGGGAAGACATAAGAGAGTGAAATTAGGAGTATGTTTAAATATAAAATTAATAAAAGTTAAGTGAAATGATGAAAGAGAAGGTATGAAGTTGAGTAAAAGGATGAGAGAGTGTATTTTTAATATTTTTTTATTTGTGAGACATCACATTTTATGTGCAATGTGGATGGTCTTAAGTACTTTAAAAAGTTTTAATAATCGTTAATTCAAATATAAAAAGTAATCGTAAATTTGAAAATAGTTAAAAATAATTATTACGTTGATAAAAAATTATTATATGTTTTAATATATACAAGCGAATCTCGGATACCAGATAATATAATTTCACAATTAACTATAATAGATTTGTATCTAAATTTATACGAACTTTTTTTAATAATTATTTCATCCTGCGTATAGACCTGGATATCACATCGTTAATGATTATAAAGATATAGGTATACTACTAAAACTTAGGGCAATTCTACAAAATAGCACAAAAAACTAAAAGTTCCCAAATTTAGCACCCAAGAGTGAAAATCATAAATATAACACCAATTTTGACAATATTAGCACAAATTTAATATAAAAATGACTTATAATCATTTCCTAATGGGAAAAAACTAAACCCTAAATTGGAAATAGTGAACCCAAACATAATGTTTAATTCTATTTTAAATTTATTTTTAGTAAATAAGTATTTTAAAATAATTAATTATACTATTTTTGGTATTTTAAATTTAGGGTGCTAGTTTTGGAACAAAAAATAATTTTTGTGCTATTTGAGGGTATTTCTCTAAAACTTATGGCGGTCGATTTTTAGATAACCGTTAATATCTTATGAGATCATTTATAGATTCTACTTTTAAGAAAAAGTCCACATTTGCGTATCCAAAAAGATAAAATGATGAGATTTCTTCATTTCATTTTTGTAATTTTTCTATTGGAAGTGGAAAATATAATTATAAATAATTTCCCAAAAACTAAAATAAACTGCCTTTTAAAAAAAAGAATAAAAGAGAAAAGTAAGGGTCAAATCGAATACTTTTTTATTGGAATCGACTTATGGGGAATGCATTTGGTAATTGGCTATGTATAGACTATAGAGTTTGAGTCTTTGAGTCTCGTTACTGATGATGTCAAAGGGATCGGCCCGCGTCCAATCTCACGGCGGACATTTTTATTTTTTGGACCGCAACGGATCGGCATGCTAAGACCGCAGTCCTTATAACTATGTCAAGGTCCACTCCGCTAACGAGTCCTTACACATTTATCTTTCTTTCTCTTTCGGATTTATCTTTTACGTATGTATTTAAATCTTAATCACAATAACGTTTGAATTTACACTGTAGTTACAAGTTCGAGATCTCTAGTTTTTTTTTATTGTAATTACGATAGATTATTAACCACGGAAATCAGATTCTCCGACCTACTAATTTTTTCACTAAGATAAGATATTAGAAGATGCGAATAATAACAATGAAACAAATGAAGTAAAATATTTTCTTTTAAAAAAAAAATAAACAAACGAAGTAAAATAGACATAGGAGATCGCTTCAAAAACAAAAAATAGACATGGGAGACGGAACAAACAATATTTATATTGTAAAAAAAAACATAATATAGATAGTGTTACTCAGTTATTAATGCGTAACAAACAAAATTGATTGCCGTCATTAAAAAGCTAAAACAAGAAATGTAGATAAAATACAATCCATGCGATCTAGTTCTTGTCAGCCACGCATTTAAACAAAAACGAGGTTCCTAGATTAGTGGCCGAATCTTTGAGGAGAGTAGTTTATAAAGAAAACACAATGCATGCGATCTAGTTCTAGATAAACATGTAAAAATATCCACCATGGAATTCAAACTACAAGGGACTAAGGGGAGAAAAAAAAAACTAGAGAAAGTGGCTCACTCATAAGGTTATTGTGTTATTTTGATTAACATTTCATACTATGTCTCAAAATCTTAACAATCTATCCGCAAAAAAAAAAAAACAACATAACTCATAAAACTATATCATTTTCGAGTAAAGAGGCGAAAGACAATTCATCTTTGACATTTGGTTCCTAATAGTACAGTTCTATCATTCGCCTAAAGACATATCTACCCCAATTCCGACGTGAGATATGAGCTTTAACAAGATCATTCAATTTAGAGGTTGATTCTGGTACACTACATGTAGTATACAACTTCTTCGATATACACTTTAAATTTTTTTGCCTCTTTTTACATATCTCAAACAAATTTATTATTTACTATATAAACATCATGAATAGGGGTGTCATAATGGTTTAAATGTAATGAGTTGATCCAAACAAAACCAATCCATTAATTCAATGAGTTGGAAATTTGGATCATAATGGGTTATTGGTTTAAATGGTTATTGGTTTTAATGAGTTGAGTTAATATGGGTTAATGGTTTACTCATAACCAAACCAATAACATCTCCCTTTCTCTCTGCCTTCTCCATCTCGAACGTCAATCATTCCAGATTTCTCTTCTCATCTCGTCGATTTCTGATCTGCGCGCAATGACCTTTTTTTTCTTTTTCTTCCAGATCTCAATTTTGTGTTTTCTCCCAATCTTATAGGAGGAGATTGTGATGATCTTAATGAACTTTTCTTAATCTTCTTCTCGTCACGGTACTGCAACTTTGTTCCACTTTCAGATACAAAACAGAGTATGTTCAGTTGTTTGAGTTTAGTGGAACTACTGGTAATATGCCCTTGACCGCAAGATCTCTCAAGTGCTGGGTAGATTCGGATTTGGGATAATCCTTGAAAATAATTCCCGAAAGAATTAAGAACAAGGCGATGGTGATCTCGGCTTGGAAACGTGGAGTAGCTAGAAAGGTGTGGGAATCACTCCCGAAAATCCTCCCGAAAACACACTCACTATTGACGCTTCTTCACGGGGATCGGTTGAACGTTGACTCAAAGGATGGCGGAAAAATCCTTTGACAAACCCAACGATTACTCTCGGAATCACTCAAAGAATAATCGAAGTTTTTCACTAAGAACTCACGAGAATCACTTTCTAGAACTCGAAATGAAGAAGAAGTTTTTTATTGAAAAGATTGTTAATGATCTAAGAGATCTTACATTGTTTAAATAAGCAAAGAGAGTTCAAGGGACTAATCCCTTCTCGAAAATGAGAGAAGAATACTCGAAAATGAGAGAAGAAAAAGTCTAAGAAATTGTGAAATTAAATGCAGAAATTTGACTAAGGAAATCGCATGTCTCTTGGTCTTCTTGAGGGATTTTGCTGCGGGATTTGTTGAGGGATTTTGCTGCGGGATTTGGGCTTGAGGGAAGAAGTGTTCCAAGGCCTCGTTAAAAACCTTGTCACGTAAAACCCAATGGGTAAAACCGTGACTAAGGAAAAGAGCACACTTGGACTTGTATCGAAACCAATGCGGTTCGAAGCACTTCCTCCTTCAAACCCACGTTTTCGTGAACGTGTTGAATAAGTCCTCCTAGTGCCTCCTTGAGCTTCTTCGCCTTAGCTCTCGTCATAGGTCCTTCCGGAATGTGCAAAGCTTCCTCGGGTTCAAGCTCCTTCTCGGCAAGTGTCTCCTCGGCTAAGTGATTAACCTCCGTTGTGTCGTCTATGATCATATCATCCCCCTCCTCTTGAAAATGAATTGTCCTCAAATCTGGACTATCTGCAACAAAAGGAATTAAGTCAGCAACATTGAAGCTTGAATTAACGGTATACTTACCTCCCAAGTCGATCTTATAAGCGTTGTTGTTAATTCGTTCAAGGACTTGGAATGGTCCATCCGTCTGCGGTAACAACTTAGAATTTCTCTCGTTCGGAAATCGTTCTTTCCTTAGGTGAATCCAAACAAGATCACCCGGTTCGAATATCCTCTCACGCCTTCCTTTGTTGGCTTGCTTACGATATTGCTCGGTCCATTTCTCAATGTTTTTTCGGGCCTGCTCGTGAATGTGCTTAACAAATTCTGCTCGTTTGTTCCCATCAAAATTCACATGCTCACTCAAAGGTAAAGGGGTTAGATCCAATGGTGTAATAGGATTAAAACCATAAACCATTTGAAACAGTGAATACTTAGTAGCAGAATGAACAACATGATTATACGCAAACTCAACATGAGGCAAGCAATCCTCCCATGATTTAATATTTTTCTTAATAATAGCACGTAAGAGAGTAGATAAAGTTCGGTTTACTACTTCTGTTTTCCCGTCAGTTTGCGGGTGACAAGTGGTGGAAAACAAGAGTTTAGTTCCTAATTTATTCCACAACGTTTTCCAAAAGTAACTTAAGAACTTAGTGTCTCTATCCGAAACAATCGTTTTCGGCATGCCATGCAAGCGAACCACTTCCCTAAAGAATAATTCAGCAACTAAAGATGCATCATCCGTTTTATGACAAGGAATGAAGTGAGCCATTTTCGAAAATCTATCAACAACCACAAAAACGGAATCTCTACATTTCCTAGTTCTCGGCAATCCTAGGACAAAGTCCATCGAAATATCAGTCCATGGAGAAGTAGGGATGGGTAAAGGAGTATACAAACCTTGCGACTGTACCTTAGACTTAGCGTGTTTGCAAGTGGCACAACGTCCGCAAATCCTCTCGACGTCTCTTTTCATATGCGGCCAATAAAAGTGTGCTTATAAAGCACTTAGCGTTTTAGCCACACCGAAATGTCCCATTAGACCTCATCCATATGATTCCCTAACAAATAACTCTCGCAAAGAACAGTGAGGCACACAAAGGCGGTTTTCATAAAACAAAAATCCGTCGTTTCGAAAATATTTTCCAAAGGCAAATTTTTCGCAAGATTGAAAAGCTTCTTTAAAATCGGGATCAGTTGCATATGAATCTTTGATTTGTTCAAAACCAAGTAATTTAGCTTCAAGAGTAGAAAGTAGCATGTACCTTCGGGATAGAGCATCGGCTACAACATTATCCTTACCTTGTTTATACCGAATGACATAAGGAAATGTTTCTATGAATTCTACCCATCGAGCGTGGCGCTTGTTCAGCTTTTGTGATCCCTTCAAGTGTTAGAGGGACTCATGATAAGTATGTATCACGAATTCTTTGGGCCATAGATAGTGTTGCCACGTCTGCAAAGCTCGAACCAAGGCGTATAGCTCCTTATCGTACGTTGGGTAGTTCAACGTTGCTCCTCCGAGTTTTTCGCTGAAGTAGGCAATGGGTTTCTTTTCCTGCATAAGCACAACTCCAATACCTATACCTGAGGCATCACACTCAATTTCAAAAGTCTTCAAAAAATTAGGTAAAGACAAAAGAGGTACGTTTGTGAGCTTCTCTTTCAAGGCTTGAAAGGCGGTTTCTTGTGCTTCTTCCCATTTGAATTCCACATCTTTTTTTATTACTTCTGTGAGCGGTGCGGCAAAAGTACTAAAGTCTTTTACAAAGCGTCGGTAAAATCCCGCGAGTCCATGAAAACTTCGTACTTCTCCCACCGTCTTTGGGTTAGGCCATTCGCGGATAGCCTTAACCTTTTCCTCGTCAACTTTAATGCCTTGTGAACTTACAACAAAGCCTAGGAAAACAAGATTATCCGTGCAAAAGGTGCACTTCTTCAAGTTGGCAAAAAGTTGCTCCTTTCTAAGAACACTCAAAACAGATTTCAAATGCTCTACATGATCGTCTAGGTTTTTGCTATAAAGTAAGATATCATCGAAATAAACTACCACAAAAACCCCAACGAACGATCTCAACACATGATTCATCAGCCTCATAAACGTACTAGGTGCGTTAGTTAATCCAAAAGGTATTACTAACCATTCGTACAATCCATGTTTAGTTTTAAAAGCCGTTTTCCATTCATCCCCCTCTTTCATCCTAATTTGATGGTATCCGCTTTTAAGATCTATCTTAGAGAACACGCAAGACCCATGCAATTCATCTAACATGTCATCTAAGCGAGGGATAGGAAGGCGATACTTTACCGTAATGTTGTTGATGGCGCGGCAATCAACACACATTCGCCATGTTCCGTCTTTCTTTGGAACAAGTAGAACGGGAACATCACACGGGCTCATACTCTCACGGATATGGCCTTTGTCCATAAGCTCGGTGAATTGTCGCTGTAGCTCCTTAGTCTCCACCGGATTAGTTCGGTATGCTGGTCGGTTCGGAAGAGACGCTCCCGGAACAAAGTCTATTTGGTGCTCAATCCCCCGGATTGGTGGCAATCCGCTAGGGTTATCTTCGGAAAAGACGTCATCGAAATCCTGCAAAACAGAGATAACATTGCTCGGGATATCCGGCTCAAGGTTAGATAAACTCATAAGAGTTTCCTTATACATAAGCATAATGAAAGGTTGTTCGAAAAATAAAGCTTGTTTTACCTCGCTAGCTTTCGCAAATAGGCTAGATTTCTTTACGGTTTTGTTTTCTGAGACATTTGGCGGGATCTTACTCACGTTCTTACCTTTCTCTTGATGAACCTTAGTATCCGCAACACTCACATTACCTCTCTTCTTTTGTTTTTCTCGAAGTTTTTGGTCTTGAAAAATTTCTTGAGGAGTCATAGGAACTAGAACAATGTTCTTACCTTTGAACACGAACGAGTGTTTGTTTGTGAGACCGTCATGTGTTACCTTCCGATCAAATTGCCATGGTCGGCATAAGAGGATGTGCCCAGCTTCCATAGGTAGCACGTCGCAAAGGACTTTGTCTTCATAACTTCCTATCGATAAGGGAACAAGAACTTGTTTTGTTACCTTCATATGGCCGACGTTGTTCAACCATTGGAGATTGTACGGTCTAGGATGTTTCTGTTCCTCCAAGCTCAATTTCTCCACAAGAGTCGTACTTGCCACATTAGTACAACTTCCTCCGTCCACAATGAGGCTACATACTTTTCCCTTTACGCGGCACCTTGTGTGAAATAGGTTCTCTCGTTACTCTTCCTCCTTGGTCCTGTCATGAACAAGTAAAGAGCGTCTAGTAACTAATAACTCACCTCTTTCAGCTATTTCCGCAGTTTCCTCCACAATAGACGGTTGTTCCCCATCGTCGTCTTCATCGGTTTCAATCTCCCCATTTTCCCGTAATACCATGGTCCGTTTGTTTGGACAAGCGTTGGCATAATGCCCCTTTCCTTGGCACTTGTAGCATCGGAGATCTTGATTCTTGTGGGAACTCTCACCTTTCTCATTAAGGTTCCTCGGAAATGTTGGAGTGAACGGTTTAGAATCCGTTCCCGGTTTTACCTCAACTCTCGGCCTAAAGCTTGTCTTCTCATCTCGGGAATAGCTTGGTTTTATGCCGGTTCCGAAAGTTTGGCGGTTGATACATTTTCTCTTGAGTTGTTGCTCGATCAAGACGGCCTTATGGAGCATTTCCTCTATCTCCACATAGTGTTCCATTTCCAATCGGTGTTGAATTTTGCGGTTCAATCCACTTAGAAACCGAGACATTGTTGCTTCTCGATCCTCGGTGACGTTAGCTCGTATCAAGAGGATTTCCATTTCTTGAAAATAGTCGTCTACGCTCCGACTCCCTTGAGTTAACTTCCTCAACTTACTATGTAGCTCACGGTGATGATGAGTAGGAACAAACCTTTTACGCATGATTGTTTTCAACTCGTTCCAAGTTTCCACCGGATACTCACCATTGCGTCGTCGCAATGTGACTAGTTGATCTCACCAACTAAGTGCATAATCGTAGAACTCCGTAGCCGCAACACGCAACCTTTGAGCTTCCGTGTACTTGTTACAATCAAACACGAGCTCCACTTTCTTTTTCCACTCTAAATAGGCATCCGGATCATTTTTCCCATGAAAAGACGGGATCTTAAGCTTAAGACCTCCGAGATTATCGGCTGCTCGTCCGTGCCTAGGTCTCCTTTGGCTACTGTTGAATGAGTGCCCATACGAGTCATGCCGTCTCCTAGCTTTCCTAGCACGTTGACGTCGTCCCCTATCTTCATCAGATGAATGATCATCATAGTAGTTATCGTTGTCCTCTCTCCGAGATCGGTTTTGTTCTTCCCCCACGTGCACGTTTTGAGGTTTCTTTTGTGCTCCTAGTGCACGGTTGAGTTCCTCATTCATCTCTTGCATTTTCGTAACCATCATTCGTCTCATGCTGTCCATGACCGCTTGTAGTTGAGCGGCACTTAACCCGGATTGGTTAATAGCGACGTTTGGATTTTGTTGGTCATTTCCTTGATTGAAATTAGATCCATCTTGTGCCATGGTGTCCTGAAATAAAACAACAGCAAGTTAGTATAAAAAAAAATTCAAACGGTGATGATTAAAAGAAAAGGGAGAAATCGCTTAGTCGGTTTTTGATGTTTCTCGGATTTTGGATTTCTCGGCTAATCCCTCGGATTGTAGTCTCCCCCGGGAAATCCCACGGTTTGAAAATTTTCCCCGGAAACTCCTCAGATTGATTTTCCCCCCAGGAAAACCCCTCAGCTCCTCGGATCCCTCGGTTTTGAATTTTGCAAAAATTGCTGCTCTTGATTTTCCTCGTAAAATTAAATCCACCACACAAACACGAGTTTAGGTTGTTCTAGGAATCGAACACAATCAAAACAATATATATATGTTTTTTTTTTTTGAATGAAGATGAACGATTTTTTCTAAAAAAAAAAATATGAACGATTTTTTTTTTTTTTATTTATGGTGAAACTAAACAACCTAACAATGATCTAAATGCAAAAAATTAAAACAAAGCTGGATTCAACCCAGAAAATCGATGAACACAAAGGAAGATGAACGGTTTTTATCTAAATAAATCGAAAGAGATAAAACTAGAGATGGAACGAATTTACCGGATTACTTGAGTGTCTCTGATACCACTTAATATGCCCTTGACCGCAAGATCTCTCAAGTGCTGGGTAGATTCGGATTTGGGGTAATCCTTGAAAATAATTCCCGAAAGAATTAAGAACAAGGCGATGGTGATCTCGGCTTGGAAACGTGGAGTAGCTAGAAAGGCGTGGGAATCACTCCCGAAAATCCTCCTGAAAACACACTCACTATTGACGCTTCTTCACGGGGATTGGTTGAACGGTGACTCAAAGGATGGCGGAAAAATCCTTTGACAAACCCAACGATTACTCTCGGAATCACTCAAAGAATAATCGAAGTTTTTCACTAAGAACTCACGAGAATCACTCTCTAGAACTCGAAATGAAGAAGAAGATTTTTATTGAAAAGATTGTTAATGATCTAAGAGATCTTACATTGTTTAAATAAGCAAAGGGAGTTGAAGGGACTAATTCCTTCTCGAAAATGAGAGAAGAATACTCGAAAATGAGAGAAGAAAAAGTCTAGGAAATTGTGAAATTAAATGCAGAAATTTGACTAAGGAAATCGCATGTCTCTTGGTCTTCTTGAGAGATTTTGCTGCGGGATTTGTTGAGGGATTTTGCTGCGGGATTTGGGCTTGAAGGAAGAAGTGTTCCAAGGCCTCGTTAAAAACTTTGTCACGTAAAACCCAATGGGTAAAACCGTGACTAAGGAAAAGAGCACACTTGGACTTGTATCGAAACCAATGCGGTTCGAAGCACTTCCTCCTTCAAACCCACAGTTTCGTGAACGTGTTGAATAAGTCCTCCTAGTGCCTCCTTGAGCTTGTTCGCCTTAGCTCTCGTCATAGGTCCTTCTGGAATGTGCAAAGCTTCATCGGGTTCAAGCTCCTTCTCGGCAAGTTTCTCCTCGGATAAGTGATTAACCTCCGTTGTGTCGTCTAGGATCATATCAACTGGTCCACAAGGTTCTATGTTTCGATAAAGTGTTTCTATAAAATATATTATATGCTCCCAAAATTTTGAAGGATTAGCATTAGGGGTTATGGATTTTGGGTTTTAAGGTTTCAATACGCGTGTATGTATGGTGCTTCATGTATTTTCGTAACATTCCATTTTTTTTATACTCATTTTAGCGAATATCAATAAACCATTCTTAACCCTGGAAATGAAAGAAAGCAAATGAAAGAAAGCAAGTTGAATTCAATATTTAATGTGTAAACTCATTAAAACCATTAACTCATTAACATAATGAGTTAATGGTTTGATCCAAACCATTTGCTTAATGAGTTGGATAAAACCATAACTCATTTAGTAATGAGTTAATGAGTTAATGGATTGGTTTGGTTTGGATCAACCAATTTGACACCCTTATTCATGAACTTTGCATTATCTTATAATTACAACATATCAACTAGAAATTATGATTGGATTTAATAAACTGTAAATCGCGTTTTAAAAAACTACAATTAAGATAATCTGACTCGTTCAACCCCTAACCCACTCCCTAACCCTAATATGGCTTAACGAGAGAGAGAGAAGGAGAAAGAAGGAGAGAGCGAGAGAGAGAGAGAGAGAGAGAGAGAAGACCTTACTAGATAGAAAAAGTTATGGAAGAAGCGAAGATGAAACACAGTGAGAGAAAGCGATGATATTGAGAGAAAGAGAGAAACGGGTCTTTAGATTTTGTCCCCAAATCGATTTGTTTATTTCATTAAGTCGGGTTAGAGAGTCGGGTTATGGAGTCGGGTTAGGGAGTCGATCGAGTTAGGAGTTAAACGGGTCGGATTATCTTAATTGTAGTTTTTTAAAACGTGATTTTTAGTTTATGAAATTCAATTACATTTTTTAGTCGCTATGTTGTAATTATAAGATAATGCAAAGTTTGTGATGTTTACTAAAGAATAAGTTTATTTGAGATGTATAGAAAAGAGACGAAAAGTTTATGATGTATATCGAAGAAATTATATATTACAGGTAGTGTACAAGAGTCAATCCTCAACCTAATCATTTTATATATTGAGTAATTTCTCTCCATTTTTGTGTGTTTATGCCGAAATTATATGAGTTTTTTCCAAGTATTTCTATCCAAATGACCACCTTTTCTATGTTTTATGCTGAAATTATATGAGCTTCATTCCAAACTTTCAAATATATAGTCAGTCAAGACTTTTATTTTTCAATAATAGTGTTTAGTTCATACGCTTATAAATCATATTATACACAAACTAAAGGTAAAGAAACGTATAAGATATGATATAGTTAAATTAAGATTGAAAACATAGAACACCAAACACACTTGAAAGATATATATTTTGGCTTTTTGCTAATATCTATAATAAGAAACCAACATTAAACACACTTAAATGTTATATACGTTGGTTGTTTGCTAAGCATCTCTAGTTAGGGTTTTTTTTATATACAATCGATCTTAGTCCGGTCAAACCAACCCCAAAATAACTTTTAGTTAAAAAAAACTCCATTTCCCTCCACAACATAGAAGACAAAGCCTTCTGGTATGTTTATGATACTTCATACTCCTTATTTTCTTCCCCTCCTGGAAAGTTTGGAGTGCAATTTGAAACCCTTCTCTTCTTGTAAGTGGGTTCTTATTATTTGACACAATCATGGTATACCGAAACTCTAGTTTATCACTTGGATATTCGCTTTGAACAGAAATCCAAGTAGGGCCATGATGATTTCATGGGATTTAAATATTATCCGTTGTGCTCTCTATGCTCCTCCATTAAGGTTGAATCAATGAATCACCTTTTCTTTAAACGTCCTCTCTTTAGAAATGTGGACTGTATTTACCTCTAGATTATCTATATCAAATGTTTCGGTCATTTAGGCTACAATTATTGACTGGCTACGGAATCTAGTAATCAGCTGCATCTGCATATTCTATTGTGAATAGAAAATTCATTAGTATCCCTCTTCACAATATTTTCATTCTTTTTCGGTATGGCGCAAGAGAAACTCAATAATCATGGCAACTCACTGCAAAATCTCACTCAAATTTTTAAGAAGATGGATCTCACTGTTAGAAAGAAAAAAAACATCTTCGCTCCGGCGACTTTATCCGACCAAAGCCTCTAAAATTGTACAGGTCTGGTTTGCTGGAAAGACTACTCTCCCCTTGCAAGTCATTATCACATACCTCCATGATGTGGATTCTAGTTCAACTTGTTTCTTGGTTTTGTAAGGTAAATGTTTTGACACAAACTCTTTGTATATATTTCATTTTAAGTTAATGAAAATCTTTATAAAAAAAAACTCCATTTCTTTTTTTATGGGATTAAATATATATGTTCTAACCTATTTTTATAAAGATCGGATCGGATCGGACTTTGGAACATATACAATTAGCCTATTTTAACTGACCCGTGTCTAGGTAGACTATTTTATTTACGTACAATACAGTTAGCCTTTGCGGTCAAATTAGTTTTTGAAACGATAATTTGTACTATTTCGTTAGTTGAAAACAAATTTATAATTGAATTAAAATTAAAAAAGTAGCCGATATTCCAATGTTCAATGTTTGTTTGTCTTTAATTGGTCTGAAAATAATAAACTACTTTGTGGTAATAATGATTGGTCATTGAGTAAATTTCCTTTTCCAAAAGGGTAAAGACAAAAGGAGACCTTTGTGAAGGAGAATATAAAAAAAGTGGAAGATAAAAGTAAAACAAAAAAGGCAAGTTTTTTTTTTCTTCTTCATTGTTATTAATAAAAGACTTTTTCATTGACAATGACACAAAAGTAGCATATAAATGGTGGTGGTGGAATTTATAAAGGGGTTGGGGCCTAATCACTTACTCATGCTTTTATTCTTTACCTTATCACATCCATCTAATCTCTTAAAAGTAAAAAAATTATATCAATGTCTACCACTGAATATATGCTTGATTAGCATTAAGTTGAACTGTCTTAGTTAATCATTCTTACTATCTTCCAAATTATACCTCTCAATTTTTTTAAATTCATAATTTTTGGTAAAAAATCCTATTCATATAAAGTATCAAATTTTTATTTTCATTTTTCTAAATTTTTCTAAGCAAAGTTTTCTACCATGATCATCATGTTTTATTTTCTCTACAATATTAAAAATAAAAAAAAAAACTAATCGATCAGTACAACATCTATTTATCTTGACTGATTCTCTTTTTAGTTGATTTGACCGGAGAACTTGTTATGATTCTAAAAAAAAAAAACTATCAATGGCTTTTTATGTTTTCCTATATATAACTTCTGGAAAACTGAGAAGCTTAAAGCAATATATTCACCTTTATTTGTTGAATATTGTGCTATTTATGGTCAATGTTGTTTGCGAGATGTCTTAAGGTTTTATGCTTTGTCAAATAGGCTTCTAGATGAGTGTTGTTTTTCCATCTTTATTGTATTGTAATAATTACTAGAATTCAATGCGATATAGCTATATAACGCAGAATATTTTAAAAAAAAAAAATTTTAAAAAAAATTATCTAAATTTTATAATATGTCTAACTAATGATTATATATATAATTGTCAATTCGGACTAACCTGTCTATTTAAGCCGTTTTGTAATGAAGTAAAATATTTTTCGGGCTAACCCAAAAAAACCTATAATCTTGAAAACATAACTCTAATATGTACCGTTTAATAACTATGGTTTTTGTGGTCAATTCACAAACTCTTAAAAAACAATTTTTTTGTGTCTAACTCTTTATAAAATTAGTAAAATATTTTTCAAACTTTTTTTTGATATATATTCAAATAAAATATAATAATCATACTAAAAAAAATATTGCAAGATCTCAAATATATTTTATTTTAATATGTATGGATTGATTATTATTTATTAATATCATAATAATTAAGAAACTAAATAGTAAATTACCTTTTTAATGTGAAATAAATACTTTTCATATTCTCATCAATAATTATAAAAGACAATTATATCATTTTCTATTTCAATTATCTTTTCTTATTTGTAATGGCATAATATGTAATAACTTACAAAATAAAGTTCATTTTCTTAAATGACTTTTTAAATAATAATATAGAGATGAATGTACAACACTATGTATATATATATATACACAAGAGAATGTAATCTAAGATAGATACACACAACATTCTGACCTAATCGAAAAGGAAATTAAACATATCTACTTTTAATATTTCATATATCTTTTACATAACAAGTCTTCCATTTATGTGGTAAATAGTGTGAGACTAAAACACATCGGAGAGTAATGAAGTAAACTGATATATGGTTCGTATGAAGATCCAAATCTGTTTTAACTTAATTGTTGGAGCGTGTTTGAGCACGTCTCCCACAAATCAATTTGTATCGAGGAGGTTCGGGGATTTTCTATTAAGATAGAGCCGGTTGCGTCCCAGTCGGTAAATGAGGAGGAAGATGTGATTTATAGCTGTGCCTGGAGGGCTGCCTACGTACCCCGGGTTGGGGATCAAGCCATTCGTAGTTCGTTAGGTCGGTCGGCCGTCAGGTCGTGTCGGAAGGTCGGGTCGTCCGTCAGGTCGTGAGAGCTGGGAGATCTGCGCCGAGCTGTGAGAACTGCGCCGAGTTGGGAGAGCTTCGCCGAGCTATGAGAACTGCGCCGAGCTGTGAGAGCTGGGGAGCTGGGAGAGCTGTCGAGCTGAGAGGACTGCCGAGCTGTGAGAGCTGCCGAGCTGTGAGA
>PKML01021558.1:615839-677771 GCA_002933935.1 Eutrema yunnanense | reverse complement strand
AGCTCGGGATGGAAGCTCGGGGTGCAAGCTCGGGATGGAAGCTCGGGGTGCAAGCTCGGTGCCGTCCTTGGTCAAACGCTGACTTTTGGCTGACTTTGACCAGGCGGGCCTTATTTGCTGAGATGTGGCATAGCTAATTGGGGGTGCTAAGCCCACCTCCAACAATAGGCCCCCCCCAGTTCGGTGTCATGAGGTGTAGCGAATGCATCGAAGTTGATATTTGTTAGTTCGGCGCATCTCAGGTCGGTTTCCAAGATTTCAGGATTGACTGCTGGGACTCGTTAGGCGGGAGCAATAGACGGATGTGTGTGAACTGCTAAACCGCGAGGTTGGCGATCTGCGGGTTGTGCAGTTAGAGGTCTGTGATCGTGAGCTTGGCGAGCAGGAGGTCGGCGAGCTGTGGTCGTTAATTAGGCGGAGCTGCGGGATCGGCGAGCTGTGACTACGCGATGAGTAAGCTGCGACTGAGCTATCTAACTGTTAGACCGACGGGCTGCGACCTCGAACTGCCTTACTGTCGGATCGACGGACTCCGACTGCTAGCTGCCTTAGTGCGAAGTAGATGATTTGAATTTCGCTTAGCTTGGCCAACGAGTTGAGCCTAAAGACTTCGTAGTCCTGCAAAAAAAGATGACTAGAGATACGAGATTGAGCTCGAGGCTGAGCTCGGCGTTTGTTAGTTAGGCGCGAGGCCGGTGAGCTGTGATTCCGAGTCGTTCCATTTCTAAAATCGGTTAGTTATTTAGCGTACTACGAGGTCAGCGAGTCGCGCGGTCGGAGAACTGCGATCATGAGCTTGGCGAGCAGGAGGTCGGCGAGCTGTGGTCGCGAGTTAGGTGGAGCTGTTGAGGTCGGCGAACTGCGACTGCGCGATGAGCGAGCTGCGACCGAGCTGCCTAACTGTTAGACCGACGAGCTGCGACCCCGAACTGCCTCACTGTCAGATCGACGAACTACGACCACGAACTGTTTTCCTCGAAGTTCGGCTTAGAGGGACGGACCCTGTGAATAAATCTGAATAGAAAATATATTCGAATAATAAAATAAAATTTTTGGTAATGAATACCTGAATTTTAGGAAGCTCGGTGGATGCGCTATGATCGGTAAGTGACGAACTCGGACATCGCATCGCGGAGCTCGGTCGTTGATTATGTTGCGTTTAGCTCGGGACAGTTGACTTGTGGTGAAAAGTGATTCAACTCAGTTCGAATTTGAGCAAACCGGATATCGGTTAACCGTCAACTGCTTCCTCCTTTTATTCGCTTTAAACGCTATGTTGACTTTTTCCTTGGTCTTCTTTAATGGGCTTTTAGGCCCAACTTTTTGTTTTGTTTTGGCGCGTGAATGATAGCAAATGGGCTGCAAACTTTGTTCAAGCCCAAGAGGAAATTGATCTTCTTCTTCACGTTTTGCAGGTCGGCGAACGGATGCGTTGCAGGTCGGCGATGAGGGTTCACCGGATCTGAGAGTGCGACAGTTTTTTCGCAGTTGTTGTTCGACATTTCCAGAGTCAAGACTCGAAGGCTGAGCTTGAGAGTCGGTGACGGGTCGCGCGAGAGATTGAGGGTCGCGACGGGATGTAGAAGGCGGGATTCGGGTTTTCTCCGGTGGTATTGTAGATCGTCGGCGGCGATGGAGGATTTTGGCACTTCGCGCGGTGGATTATGACGGAGCGGATCTGAGGTGACTCATGTCGTAAGTTGTAGATCTCGCCGGCGGTTCATCGTAGATCTGGGATTTTAGGAAGAATTTGATATTCTCCTCATGTTGGCTTTGATTGTTGTAGGGATGGCGGAGAGTTTTGATGATGGTGACGAAGCTCCGGAAATCCCGAACGGTGATAATTGCTGGTGTAATCGGAGGAAATGAGCTCTTTTTGCATCTCCGATGAGTTTTTTTTTTTTTTTTTTTTTTTTGATGAGAGGGACAGGTCGGGGAGTCCCAGTCCAGATATCTCTAAGTGAATGCATGTGAGGGGGTATATATAGCAGGGGCCAAGCAGACGGCTTTCCGCGATTCGGGGATGACGTGATGTTGACAAGACATGTCGTGAACAGTGCCGGGCAGGTCGTGAACAGTGCCGGGCATGTCGTGAACAGTGCCCGTGAACAGTACCGGGTAGGTCGTGAACAGTGTCCGTGAACAGTACATCTTCGCGCGGCGTCAACGTTAGCTCGGGGTGAGAGCTCGGGATGGAAGCTCGGGGTGCAAGCTCGGGATGGAAGCTCGGGGTGCAAGCTCGGTGCCGTCCTTGGTCAAACGCTGACTTTTGGCTGACTTTGACCAGGCGGGCCTTATTTGCTGAGATGTGGCCTAGCTAATTGGGGGTGCTAAGCCCACCTCCAACATTAATCAGTCTATGTTTCTGTACTCATTATATTTGTTGGAGGTGGGCTCCGCATCCCCTTTTTAACCCGACCCGAATTAAGATCGGTCTATTTACCAATCTAGAAACCCATTAGGTCCAGCCAAACTAGGTCGGCGCTCATCGTAAAAATAGAAAATCTCCGAAGAAAAAAGAAGATTTTCGAAGATAAATAAAAATCTCTGAAAAAAATAGAAATTAATCATATTAATCCGATAAAAAAAAAGGAAATCACCCACCGACTAAACTCTTATAAATAGAGAAGCTCCCCATTGAGAAGGGGGATCAATCATCACACACATTGGAGAGACCTCAGACGAGTTCTCCAAACGAGCTCTCTAGACGACCTCATACGAGTTCTCCAAACAAGCTCTCCAAACGACTTCAGACGAGTTCTCCAGACGACCTGAGAGACGAGTTCTCCAAACGAGCTCTCTAGACGACCTCAGACGAGTTTTCCAAACGAGCTCTCCAGACGACCTTAGAGACGAGTTCTCCCAGACGAACTCTCCAGACAAGAGACGAGTTCTCCCAGACGAACTCTCCAGACGAGTTCTCCCAGATGAACTTCCCAGACGAGTTCTTCCAGACGAACTCCCCATATGAGTTCTCCCAGACGAGCTCTCCATACGATCTCTCCAGACGAATCTCTCCAGACGAGCTCTCCATACGAGTTCTCTCATACGAACTCTCCATACTAACTCTCCATACAAGTTCTCTCGACGAGCTCTCCCAGAATCGAGCTGTCCCGACAAGTTCTCCAAAAGATCGATCATAAACTCCCTTGAGAGCACCAAGATTATCACTACACGCTTACCGACAATTAATCTCAAAGCCCTTACTTGTTAGGCGGCTCGATAATCCTCCCACTATGTAATATGAACTACGAATGGCTTGATTCCTGATCAAAAGGTACGTAGGCAGCCTTTCACAAGGCACAACTATAAAATCAATAAAATCTGAAGTGTACTCTTCTCTAGCTAACTTGTCAACCCGACGAACCGACTTGTTCATGTAATCGTCGAGTACCGGGTTTATTAATACAAAATTCTCCTAAACCCAAACTGATTTCGACAATCTACTAGACATGTGAAATCCGTAATAAACAATATTGTTGATTGAGAACAAAGCCTTTGACATTTTCACTTATGGGTCATCTCTTATCCAAGATGTTTCTTTGTAGTATTAAAATGGGTATTATGATTCATGTTTATTATCAGTTCAATGTATTTGAATCACAAAAACATTTGTTAGTTGGGTTTGATTTTCATGATTTTGTTCGGATACCATGGAATAAATTTTGATTTACTTATCAAATATACAAAAGAAAAAAACTCTGTCATTTTTTCCTCTGTTGATAGGAAAAGGGAATAAAACTGACATGTTTAAACGAAAGGACCAAATCAGAATTTAGTTTGGTGTGGAAGTACTTCTGATTAGTTAGTTTAATGTGTACAAAACGAATACAAAGTTGGAAAAACCAAAAAAAAAACCGGAAAGAAGAAGTTTTGCATAGATACACAAACTAAGATATTTTTATTTTTCTTGTCAGCTGAATAAGATACTTAAGATAAGAATAAAAGAAGAGGATATCAAAAAAAATGTTTTGATAATAAAATAACAAAAGAAGAATAATTGTGAGAACAAAAATGTTGGATCTCATTGTCAAATCCGGAATTAATTGAAAATTTGAAAGAGTTTAAGCGAATAGAAAGTAAAGGAAGATCTTTCACTTGGGCCATAGAGAATCTATGCTCACCACATGTGTGTGCCTTTGCTCCTTCAATATACACGAGGATTAGGGGCAACAAAATTACAAAAATTTATACCATATAGTAATAATAATTCAACAAAAACTATATTATAAATATATTAGTGGGACCTATTGACAATAGACCACTTAAAACAGCGACTCTTCTGTCTACATATCCAAGCGTAAGCTTGAGGATTGAAACCAAAGAAAGAAGCAAACAAAACATTAAAACATATATATATGTAAATAATTACATTTCTTTTTCGAAAAAGCGACTACTCGGTTTGATTTCTTTGTCGTAAAAATCGAAACTTCACGCGCGATTTGTTTATACATTTCTGGTTTTCTGCTTCTTCTGATTTTTATTGGTTGGTGTAGTTTAAATTGATCTTGTGGTGGTTTAGTTTAGTTTAATTTAAGTTTTTTTTCGTTGGATTTTGCTAAACCGGCGGCGATGCCGACACCGGTAAGCACGGCGAGGCAATGTTTAACGGAAGAAACAGCACGTGCATTAGACGATGCAGTAGCCGTCGCGCGTAGGAGAAGCCACGCTCAAACGACGTCGCTTCACGCCGTTTCCGGTCTCCTAACGATGCCTTCGTCGATTCTCCGCGAGGTGTGCATTTCACGCGCCGCCCACAGCACACCGTACTCTTCCCGTCTCCAGTTTCGCGCGCTGGAGCTCTGCGTCGGCGTATCTCTCGACAGACTCCCTTCCTCGAAATCACCAGCGACGACGGAGAACGAGGCGGTGGTGGAGCCGCCGGTATCGAACTCGCTCATGGCGGCGATCAAACGTTCTCAGGCGACTCAGAGAAGGCACCCGGAGACTTATCATCTCCATCAAATCCACGGCGGGACCACTCAAACGACGTCGGTTTTGAAGGTTGAGCTCAAGTATTTCATACTCTCGATACTCGACGACCCGATTGTGAGTCGGGTATTCGGTGAAGTCGGGTTTCGCAGCACCGACATCAAGCTCGACGTGCTTCATCCTCCGGTGACGCAATTCGCTTCGAGGTTCCCGCGATCTCGTTGTCCGCCTCTCTTTCTGTGCAACCTCCCGGAATCTGATTCGGGTCGGGCTAGATTCGGGTTTAGCGGCGACTTCGACGAGAACTGTCGGAGAATCGGAGAAGTTTTGGGCCGGAGAGATAAGAAGAATCCTCTGCTTGTTGGGATTTGCGGTGGTGAAGCTCTTAAAACGTTTACTGATTCGATTAACAGAGGAAAGTTTGGGTTTTTGCCTCTGGACATTAGTGGGTTAAGCGTAGTTAGTATAGAGAAAGAGATTAGTGAGAATTTAGTCGACGAGTTAGGAAGAATCGTGGAGGAGAAGTGCTCGAGATCGGAATCAGGGATGGTTCTAAATCTTGGAGATTTAAAGGTCTTGACCACTGAGGTTTTCTCCGGTAACGCTCTCGTCTCGAGTCTCTCGGATCTCTTGAAGCTTCACCGGGAGAAACTCTGGTTCATCGGGAGTGTTTCGAGCAACGAGACGTATTTGAAACTGATCGAGAGGTTTCCGACGATCGACAAAGACTGGAATCTGCATCTTCTTCCCATTACATCTTCGAGCCAAGGGGTTTATCCAAAATCCAGGTCAATTGTCTTCATCAAATGTTTTTGTCTTCAATGTCGAAAAAGTTTAAATCTTTCTTTTGATGGGTTTTGTATATATATATATACAGTTTGATGGGATCATTTGTTCCATTTGGAGGGTTTTTCTCATCAACATCAGATTTCAGAGTACCGTTTAGTAACTCAATGAATCAGACTCTTCCTCGGTGTCATCTCTGCAACGAGAAGTATGAGCAAGAAGTCACAGCCTTAGCTAAGTCCGGTTCAAGTCGCTCACTGACCGATGATCACAAGTTACCTTCTTGGTTACGAAATGTGGAATCCGAACAAGACAAAGGGATTCTCCGAAAGGTGCGGCTTTTATGAACTTCTTCTCTGAATTTCAGTAGTCTCTCTGTTACTATCTTGAGAGTATTTGCTTCTCATTCAGTGCAGGCTAAAGATGATCCAAACGCATTAGCCTCCCGGGTCCCTGCGCTGCAGAAGAAATGGGACGACATTTGTCAAAGAATCCATCAAACTCCGGCGTTTCCTAAACTCAGTTTTCATCCCGTGAGACCGCAGTTCCCGCTTCAGCTTGTTTCCTCTAGCCAGACCAAGATGAGTCTCGGGACCCCAACCGAGCAAACCGTTCGCATTAGGACGTCTGAAAGCTTTCACGGGATGGCTGCTCCAGCGCACCAACCCGGTTTATCAGTCAAAATCTCGAAGCCAAAACATACAGAGGATCTCACAAGTCGCACAACGAACTCGCCTTTGAGCTGTGTTACGACAGATTTAGGTTTGGGAACAATATACGCATCGAAGAACCAGGAGTCAAGCACACCGGTATCGCTTGACCGGGGAGACTCTAAGGTTATCAAAGAGAAACCATTGTTGGCGGCTGCTTCACGGTATTGCAGAGATTTCAAGTCTCTCAGAGAACTACTGTCTCGGAAAGTCGGTTGGCAGAATGAAGCGGTGAACGCCATTAGCGAAATCATTTGCGGATACAGAGAAGATGAGTCCAGGAGAAGAGGCCACATAGCTTCAAATGCAACAACCACAAGTAGTGTTTGGCTCGCTCTTCTTGGACCCGATAAAGTCGGGAAGAAGAAAGTAGCTTCGGCTCTTGCTGAAATCTTCTGCGGTGGCCAAGACAACTGCATCTGTGTGGATTTCCAGGCACAGTTCAGTCTTGACGATAGATTCAGAGGAAAAACAGTTGTTGATTACATTGCTGGCGAAGTGGCAAAGCGCGCGGATTCTGTTGTTTTCATTGAAAACGTGGAGAAAGCTGAGTTCCCTGATCAGATCAGATTGTCTGATGCTGTGAGAACTGGAAAGCTCCGTGACTCGCATGGGAGAGAGATCAGTATGAAAAATGTTATAGTTGTTGCTACTACTTCCGGGATTGATAAAGACAGTGATTGTCATGTTCTTGAAGAACCTGTCAAATATTCCGAGGAAAGAGTACTCAGTGCCAAAAACTGGAAACTACAGATAAAACTAGCTGACGATGCTTCAAATGTTAACAAGAAAGGTCTAAATAAGAGAAGACAGGAGGAGTCAGAAACAGAGGTTACAGAGCTTCGAGCCCTTAAGTCTCAACGTTCGTTTCTCGATCTTAATCTTCCGGTGGATGAGATAGAAGCAAACTCAGATGAAGCGAATGCAATGTCCGAGAACACGGAAGCTTGGCTTGAGGATTTTATCGAACAAGTAGATGGGAAAGTGACATTCAAGCTGATTGACTTCGATGGGTTAGCGAAGAACATAAAAGGGAACATCTTTTCGCATTTTCATCGGTCCTTTGGACCTGAAATGCATCTAGAGATCGAAAACGATGCGATCCTTCAGATTCTAGCTGCCTTAAGATGGTCATCAGATGAAGAGAGAACAGTTGATCAATGGCTGCAAACTGTTCTTGCTTCAACCTTCGCTGAAGCGAGACAAAAGTATATTTCCACTTCTTCTTTCGCTGTGAAACTTGTCGCCTCCAGAGATTCTTCGGCTGAAGAAGATACCGCCGAAATACAGTTTCCAGCGAGAGTCGAAGTGATCTGATCATTTCGGTTCTTATTTCAGACATATATGGTGATGATAGTTATATAGGATCTTCTGAGAGTTTTGTCATCGGCTTGGTTTGAGTTTGTGCTTTGTCACTAAATGTATATTATAGGCTTAAGGCTGAGCTTAAACTGTGGTACATAGCTTTTAAAGGAGAGCCAAATTGCCACAGCTTTTGGTTTTAGCTCGTTAGGGCATCTCTTCTAATATTTTTTTCAGTTGGTTTTTACCATAATTTCGATTATTCTATCATCGAATGGTTTTCTGTATATTTTGTATAACCATATTACCATCAGTTTCATATTAGGCTTCTTCTGCATTTTGCAGTGTGCTAATTTTGTATATGAAGAACCCATTCTGTTACTACTCTCTTACAATTAATAAGAAATTGAGGATAAAAAATATATTCATGAAGCAACTAATATGGCATCAGAACTTCCATTCCAAAATTGTCTAATAGCTTCTTTCTAAACGAAATGATTTTTTTTTTTTTTTAAATATTTCGACGTCTATGAGTTTTGACCCTTTTTTTGAATTCTAGTGTGCAATGTGGATTATGAAATAATTTTGTGACATTACAAATTTTGGAAATTTTAAAATATTTAAAATATTTCGACGACTATCATCGATCCGAAACGACTCAAACTTTTGATTTCTTCTATGAAATACACAAACTAATAAATTAAACCAACAATCACACAAACTATTTACATTTTGCGTGCGATCATTAAAAAAATATCAAAACTTATAAGCAACTATATTGTAGACATGATGCTTATGCAACTATAAAATAGATAATTTCTCATGCTGCTTCTACCAAATCATGATTTTGATCTATGTTTATGTTTGAGAAATGAATTCTGAGTTAGAAAAATAGATCGTAATAGTGGATTGTAAGAAGAGATCGAGATCAGAAAAGTCAGAAGATTGAAAGCAAAAATCATTGAAATCTCTAGTACCCGGTTTGGGACGAGAGCAAATCTCCTTGAACAAAAAAACTGCATCTTTGTTCCGACAACCTTCTTCATCATCATTTTCTCACTATCAAAATTTAGACCTCGTTGGTTTTGAAATTGCTTGACACATCCAACAAGAAGAAGAGAACATCTTCTCATAGTAGTAGCAGTAATCAATCGACCCAACATCATGTTCCGTTTGTTTGAGTCCTAAAATCATAGTGAGACGAATTGATTTTGGATAAAATCATATTTCTCCTTCGTATATGGAAAATACGATTGATTTGTTCTGCTCGTCCTTTTGATTTTTTCTATTCGTCTTAACTTGTGTCAATTTGGAGCTCGATAGCCTGAACGTTGAGGTGCCATGTGAGAGTTGCAGATAGGCTGAATTTGGTTTGTCGGTCCGACTTGGGTTTTGGATAGTAGTTCATAGGTTTTTCATGGGACGGATGTTGTGTGCGAAATCCAGCTCCAACATCATAAAAACTCAATAATGAGGAAGAACAAGATGAGATGTTCGTTACAACTTACACGACTTAAAAAAAAAAACGACTCGACGGACTTTTTCTTGACTCAAATACATTTAGAACCTAAACCGGATTAAACCAAAAAAGATAACCAATTGCATTTAAAAAGGCTTTAAATATTTGGGCCGTAAAGTATATTGCCCATTACTTTTTTTTAAAAAAAAAGTGACAACTCCGTGAAAGTGACGCATTGTTGTTGTGATGGGACCCAAAAATGGCGTGCAATTTGTCGACTTTCAGTTTCAGTGGAACTGTCTTTTTTTCTTTTCCTTTTTCTTTTGTCCAACCAAAAAGTTTAAAAAGATCCATTTGATAGTAACTAAAAAACAGAAAGAAAAAGAACAAAACTTTACGTTTTGTAATGTGAATACATTAATAATAATAATTTAAAAAAAAAAAAAAAGAGTTTCACGAGTACAATTTAACTTAAAAACAACAACAAATAAGTAAAAAAATATAAAAAAAAGGCTGGTTTATTCCTAAAAAGGGGAGGAAGAAGGTTAATTGATTTTTGATTTGTCAGAAGCATAAACATAGAGATCTGGATCTGTCTCGTAGAAGACAATATCACCAGTGTCACTGACGTAATGATCTTTCTTAATACTTGCGACCAAACTCTCCACCAAGTGGATCGGTATTGCTCCTGACGTCTTCGGTTCTCTGTAGTATCTTCCCAACACATGTTTAGCTGCTTTCGTCTGTCATTTAAAAAAAACACTAATTAGTAAATTAATCACCCTTTAATCAAATCAAATGAATTTGGATTAAAATTATAGAGAGAGAGATGACGACTCACGGCATCGACCAAGTGATAGTGAGGGATTTGTGGGAAGAGATGATGGATCACGTGAGTTCCAATATCGTGATGGATATTGTTGAAGATTCCGTAATCTCTATCAATTGTTGTTAATCCTCCACGTAAATAACTCCATTCCTATAATTACACAAAACACACAAAAAACTCAAATTAATCAATAATCATCATTGCTGTTTTTCTAAATTATTGATTTAATTACCTTGCCTCTGTACCAAGGCAACTTCTCATCGTGACCATGATGATGCAAATACGTAACAGCGTCCAACCACATCACAAAGATCTGAAAAAATTTCCAAAATTTGTAATGTCACTATTATCATTATAAAATATCTCATATTATAAATAGATATATGGAACTTACGATGTAAGGAACACCGTAGACTTTAAGAAGTGTGATTGGACCAACGAGGAATGATAGATAAATAAGAGTGGCCAACATTATCGACCAACAAGTAGTTGAAGTTGCGATAAGCTTTCTCTCGCTTGGAACAAATAAACTACTGTATGGGTTAAAATGTGACCCTTCTTTTCCAGGACTTCTGTACCACTGTCAAATCCAACAAAATTTGGTTTTTAAAAAATCAAAAAAGATCAAGATTCATTGTAAGTAAAAAAAAGTTAGGAAATAACAAAAAAATTACCAGATAGATAGGGTAAGCGAGCATGGGGAGAGGGACAGTGTATCTGAGCATCCGAGTACTGTGCGGCAATTTCTTGTATAACTTTTCTGGTAACTGAAAGCCATTTTTAAAAATAATTTAAACGACTGTTAGTAATTAAAAGATATTATATATTCGTATTAATACATCAGATACCCTAAAATATTTTTTTTCAAAACTACTGTCATAAATTTAAAATTCCAAAAATAACACAAATAATTATGTAAAAATATTTGTTTATCCAAAATACATTTATGCTAAATTTTGATCATTGTCCTTAGCATTAGCATGTGATGTGTTTATAAGTTTTTTTTGTTTATTAGTTTTCAAGAAGCAGACAAAATATTACGAAAACGCCAAAATTGATTATAAGGAAAAGAAGAAAAAAAATCAAGAAAAGTAAACGCATTTCGAGGAGAATCATTTGATGCTTAAAAGACTCGAATATATGTGGTCCATTATTAAAGTTTTTTTGTTTGTTGTTTTAGTACATAATAAGTCGTTTATTTATAGATATACGAAAAAAGTTATTACTATAAACCACAAAAAAAAAAAACAATTAGCAGTGTGAACTATGACACTTGAAAATCTATTTTTTACTACAGCTAAAAAACAAATCTGACAGGTGGTTGTTGTTAGGATTCAACCGACCTTAAATTGGAAAAACATAAACTACAAATAAATAAAAAAACCATAGAATCCTAAGAACATAGAAAGAATCAAAATTTTGAAAAATTGGTAAAAAAACTTTAAAAAAAAAAAACAAAAAGACAGAGAAATTATTATGAGAAAGTGAAAGATTACCGGAACCCAAGACTCGTCGTTTTCAACATGGCCATGGTTCTGGTGGTGTGTCCGATGGCTTATTCTCCTGCAAGTCCAATTTGTATTCGTTATTATCAAAAAAAAAAAAAAAAAAAAAGTCCAATTTGTATTCACACAAATTAATTTTATTTTATTTATAAAGAATAAATTCGACTATATAATGTCGTTTTCAAGGCAGATTCTAACAATATCACTCTTTTAACTAATATTTTTTTTAAGTCATGAATAAGTAACAAACAAATACTATAATGTCTCAGCAAAATTGATGCATGTAAAAGTCTATTTTTCAAAAGACATTGAAGCTGATGTATCCCATTTAACAAATAATAAACAGTTTCTAATTAGACTACTTAAGAAAGCTACATTAATTTCTTGAAAGAATAAGCTAATTGGGCCATAAATAGGCCCATTGCATTTAATAAAAAAGATTTGATGATTTTGGACTAGAATTAAAAAAATTAAAAAATATCTACCTCACATAGTCACATGCATTGTTTAATGGGGTTATATAAAATTGGCTCTATTATAAAAAATATATATATATATATTATCGGTTATCAGATTACATTTTGCTAACATGCACCATGAATAATAATAACAAGTGAAAATGTAAAGATTTGTTGTAATAAATGACTTACCAACCATGGTAAGGAACGAGGATGAAGGAATGAAGCATGTGACCAACCACACTATTCAGCAGAGGAATGTCCGAGAAACTCCCATGTCCACTGTCATTTATTCAAATTCAATTTCACTTCATAATCTCATTTATTTTGATTTTCCATCTTTGTTTGTTTTTTTTTCAATTCAAACGCTTCATGTCTAAATCTGGATAAAATAATTTGGAAACATACGAAAAAAGAAAGAAAGAAATAATAATATACTTTCTTGATATTAGTATTAATTTATGATTAAAAGGAGATCTAGAGGAAATTGAGAACTTCGAACGTAGATCCATGAAATACGGAAACAATAATAATAGTCCAAAATGAATAAAAGAGATATTTTTGCTACGACTGTTTCATTGTGGAAACGTTGCTGGAAAAAAAAATATCTTTAGATCCACTTTTGTTTTTAATACTATTAAACTTGAAAAAATGTAACATCATCAAAAGAATCAAACATTGAAGTCAGCATTCAAGAAATCGAGGCAATGTAAAAACAAAAAACAAATCGAAATTGGAAAAATTGAAAATTTTACCAGTCGTGGCCGAGGACGAAGATGGCCCAGAAAAGGGTTCCTTGGGCGGCCCAATAGAGAGGCCAGAGGATCCAGCTGTCAAAATACACGGCGGCGATGGCCAGAGCCGCGACGGCGCAAATGTCTCTAACGACGTAGCTCATAGATCTCAAAGGACTCTTCACCCAGCAATGCTTAGGAATCGCCGCCCTTATATCTCCGATCTTAAACGGCGGTTGTGCGCTCGGATCAAACCCTTCCTTCCGGGCTCCGGCGCCGGGATCTCCTTTCGCATTGCTGCGCTGGTCCATAGCAACAACCATCGCCGGAGAGAAGGGGGGGAAAGAGAGAGATTTGGAGAAAATTCTCTCTCTAGTCTCAAAATGTGTGGGGCTCAGTGAAATGTGGTGAAGAGAAAGGGTTTGATGATTTTGGGCTTCGTGAGATTTGTTTTTATAAAGAGGGAAGATGTGTAGACACATTCAGAGAAAGACTCCAAATTGTTTTTTTTTTTTTTTTTTTTGGTTAAAAACATTTATTTTTTTAAAGAATCAATATTGTAATTTTTCTGTAATTTTATGGATTACTTTTTATGGATTATTATTATTATTATTAGGTCCTTGAATTCAATGAAACCAAAATGGAGAAATGTGTCACGCAAAAGTAAAGATATAAAATTTTAACAAGAACAAAACTTTACCATTTCAATTCGTGTAAGTTAAAAATATAGTGACTAATCTGACAGTTAAAAATATAGTCAGATATCTTATGTTATTTACAGTGATTAATCTCATAATTGAAATTACAGTAGATTGACTAAAAGTCTTAAACCATGGTTTCCTAATTCTATGATGATTTTTATTTTCCTTTGACGTGAGAAAGATACCAAATAAGTTATATCCATTTCTTGCTTTAGAGTCAAATACCATATGTTTATGCACCGAAATGGACAATAACCATTAATATTTTTCAAATATTTATTTATTATAAGAAATTTGTAGGGTAATTTTGCACCGATCAATAATAATCTGATATACGTATATACAAAAAAACCATCATCCTACCGCGGTTGATGGTCTTTGAAATTATCTTCAACCTGCAACTACTTGTCGTGGCATATTGGGATATATCAATCCCGTAATTACAGATTGCATAATCATTTCTCATTACTTTGTATTTCCATATTTGCTTCTCTGTAATTAGGCAAGTAGAGTATTGGTCTCTGCATATATAATCGATGTACATCTCTAAGAATGATATACAGAAACCATTTCATCTCACTCTGGCGGCTCTTGAACGTATCATGGTATCAGAGCACGAAACAATTTTTTCTTAAAAACACAAACAAAACCGAACCCGAACCCCGAACCCGAGATGTCTTCAAATCAAGATGTCTCACGAACCACTGAACGACAAGAGATTAGAAGAACGATCTCACCGTTCGATCTGACCGCGGCAGACAATCCAGGTGCAGTGATCTCGAAACCTCTGCTTCGGGGCCGCAACTATGACGAATGGGCATGTGCGTTTAAGACGGTGCTGTGCTCACGAAAGAAATTTGGATTCCTAGATGGATCCATAGCGAAACCAGCAGCTGATTCTCAAGATGCTGAAGATTGGGAACCGATTAACGCGTTATTAGTGTCGTGGATTAAGATGTCGATTGAACCATCCCTCTTGTCCAATATATCTCATCGTGATAATGCAAATGATTTATGGGATCATATTAAAAAGAGATTCTCTCTCACAAGTGGACCAAAGAATCAACAAATCAAGGCAGATTTGGCAAATTGCAAACAACACAGGATTTCCATTGAAGAATACTTTGGAAAATTAACAAAAATTTGGGACAGTGTCTCTAGTTACCGTCCACTGCGTGTATGTGGTTGTGGGAAGTGCGAATGCAATCTTCGAATTCTGCAAGAAAAAGATCGAGATGAGGATCAAGTGCAGCAGTTCTTATACGGACTTGATGAACGTTTGTATCAGACAATACGATCTAACTTAACGGCGAGAATTCCTCTTCCAACACTTGAAGAAGCATACAACAGTGTCAAGCAAGAAGAAGATCTTCAGAATAATAGCAGAACCCGTGAAGAGAAGGCTGAAATTATGGCTTATGTTCAAACTAAGCCTCGTTTCAAGCCAGAAGACAAATATCGTGACACCACCACGATCTGCACACATTGTAATCGAACCGGTCATCTCGCAGAGAATTGTTTTGCCGTTGTTGGGTTTCCTGAATGGTGGGCAGATCGTCCAAAAAATCGAGGAAGAGGACGTGGCAAAGGAATTTCTCTTCCTCCAACAACTCAAGGACGTGGAATTTCTCTTCCTCCGACAATTCAAGGACGTGGACCTGCTACTTACGCTAACGCAGCTTTGGCAGGACCCTCCACCTCCTTCGAACGAGCTAACCGAGTGGTCACTGACAAGGACAGAGACGCTGTCAATGGCTTGAATGATGAGCAATGGCGTACGGTACTTCACCTCCTCAATGCTGGACGCAGCGGTGCAACCGAAACTTTAAACGGTACGTTTACTAAACCGTCTTGGATTCTCGACACAGGTGCCTCGCACCATATGACTGGAAAGATTGAGTCGTTGTCAGAACTTCGTGATATGCCTCCGGTTCTGGTTATTTTAGCTGATGGGACTGAACGAATTTCGGTTAAAGAAGGAACAGTCTATCTTGGATCACATCTGATTATGCGTTCTGTTTTCTATGTCAAGGAAATGAAATCTGATTTGGTGTCGATTGGTCAGTTAATGGATGAGAATCGTTGTGTGATACAACTCGATGACAACTTCCTTGTGATTCAGGACCGTACTACGAGGATGGTGACTGGAGTGGGTAAACGAGACAATGGCACCTTCTATTTTCGTGGGTTGGAGACAGTCGCAGCAGTTCGGACCAGTGGAGACAATTCATTCGATCTTTGGCACAATCGCATGGGTCATCCTTCAGCAAAAATAGTTGGTTCACTTCCTGGTGTTGTTGTTTCTGAAAATTTGAATAAGGCTTGTGACACCTGTTTTCGAGCCAAACAGTCAAGAGAGTCTTTTCCTTTGAGCACTAATAAAAGTTCAAACGTTTTTGAATTAATTCATTGTGATGTGTGGGGACCTTATCGCACACCTTCATTCTCTGGAGCAAGATTTTTTCTCACTATTGTTGATGACTACTCGCGTAGTGTGTGGATTTATCTTATGGTAGAGAAAAGAGAAACACAAACTCATTTGATGAATTTTGTGGCTACTGTTGAAAGACAGTTTCAAGCAACAGTAAAGACAATAAGAAGCGACAACGGATCGGAATTTATGTGTCTTACAAATCAGTTTAGAGAAAAAGGAATTCAACACGAAACGTCCTGTGTCGGGACACCAAATCAAAACGGCCGTGTCGAAAGAAAGCACCGACACATTTTAAATGTAGCTCGTGCGCTCCGTTTTCAAGCGAACTTGCCAATCGAGTTTTGGGGAGAGTGCATTCTCACTGCGGGATACTTAATCAATCGCACACCGTCTTCGATATTGGATGGCAAGACACCATATGAGCTTGTTCATAATTCTGTGCCGCAATACAACCATATGCGTGTGTTTGGGACATTGTGTTATGCTCATAACCAATATCACAAGGGAGACAAATTCGCATCCAAATCAAGACGCTGTCTATTTATCGGATACCCTCACTGTCAGAAAGGATGGAGACTCTTCGATTTGGAGAAACGAGTATTTTTCGTTTCACGTGACGTTGTTTTCTGTGAGACAGAATTTCCTTACATTGCTCTTCCTGCAACAACGAAGGAGAACGAAGAAACTCCAGCTTTGTGGGCTTCTTTAAGTGAAAATTCAAGACTATTTGATTTTTTCAGCCCATTAGAAACAACAACAAGGCCCATTACAACACCAATTATTATGGCCCAATCAAGTAGTGAAGAAGTCATCGTCAATGGAGAAGCTTCTTCTTCGACGACCACTTCTCCCACCGAAACAATAATCACACCTGAAATTCGGTTGGCTCCACCACCATCGCCGGAAAGGGCGCCTCCGCCGCCACCAATTACGGAATCGGAGGATCCACCTCCGCCTCCACCTGAAATTTTGGGTCGCGGGCATCGAAAGAAGATGCGATCGGTGAATTTACGCCAGTATACCACCAATACGGTGTCGGTGTCTGCGTATCCCATCGCATCCTATGTCAACAGTGATTGTTTTTCAGCACATCATCGTGCGTTTCAAGTCGCCATTAGTTCTGCTATTGAACCCACCTCTTTCAAGCAAGCTGTTCGTGACAAAGTTTGGAGAGATGCGATGGGACAAGAGATAAAAGCACTTGAACTCAACGAAACTTGGTCGCTTACAATTTTACCTCCAGGAAAAAAGGCAATTGGCAGTATGTGGGTATACAAAGTCAAATACAGAGCAGATGGGACGCTTGAAAGACATAAAGCACGTCTAGTGATTTTGGGCAATCGACAAGTTGAAGGGGTAGATTACGGCGAAACATTTGTACCTGTTGCAAAGATGGATACGATTAGATTGTTTCTCCGTGTTGCTGCTAGTCGTGATTATGCGGTGCATCAAATGGATGTGCACAACGCTTTCCTACATGGAGATTTGGAAGAGGAAGTGTATATGACACTACCACCCGGATTCAATTCGGACAAGTCGAATCAGGTATGCCGCTTACATAAATATCTCTACGGTTTAAAGCAGGCACCTAGATGTTGGTTTGCAAAATTATCAAAGGCCCTTGAGGCATATGGTTTTAAGAAGTCAGGAACGGATTATTCGTTGTTTACGCTAGATCGGAACGGAACAGAATTGAGAGTACTTGTGTACGTGGATGACTTAATCATTGCTGGTAACTCCATCACTGCAATCGAACAATTCAAGGAATATCTTTCATCTTGTTTTCATATGAAAGATTTGGGTGTACTCAAATATTTTCTTGGGATTGAAGTAGCAAGGAATGCTAGTGGTTTCTATTTGTGTCAACGCAAATACACGTTGGATATCATCACGGAAACAAGATTATTAGGAGCCAAACCAGCATCTTTTCCTCTACCTCAGAATCATCGGTTACCTTTGTCTGAAACTCCGTTGTTACCTGAACCGGAACAATATCGTCGTCTAGTTGGAAGACTCATTTATCTGAAGGTGACACGCCCTGAATTGTCTTATGCAGTTCACACTTTGTCTCAATTCATGCAAGAGCCTCGACAAGAACATTGGGATGCTGCCCTAAGAGTTGTACGATACTTGAAAAACAACCCGGGCCAAGGGATTCTACTCAGTTCAGATAAAGATTTACGCTTGTATGGATGGTGTGACTCGGACTGGGCAAGCTGCCCATTGACTCGCAGATCAGTGACGGGTTATTTTGTTCAACTAGGCCCTTCACCAGTTGCTTGGAAAACAGAAAAACAACAAACGGTTAGTCGTTCTTCCGCTGAAGCAGAATACAGGTCAATGTCGTCACTAAGCCAGGAATTGATATGGCTAAAACGGCTACTTGGCGACTTGGGAGTACTTCACACAGAACCTATGATGATGTTTTGCGACAGCAAATCAGCCATATACATCGCCACCAACCCTGTGTTCCACGAACGGACGAAGCACATCGAAAACGATTGCCATTTTGTTCGTGATGAGATCGTCTCCGGCAACATCGCAACCTCACACGTTTCAACAAAGGAACAACTTGCAGACATTTTTACAAAAGCACTCGGCCGCAAAGAGTTTGAATTCTTCATCAACAACTCAGGCATTACAGATCTCCATGGTCCGACTTGAGGAGGGGTATTGGGATATATCAATCCCGTAATTACAGATTGCATAATCATTTCTCATTACTTTGTATTTCCATATTTGCTTCTCTGTAATTAGGCAAGTAGGGTATTGGTCTCTGCATATATAATCGATGTACATCTCTAAGAATGATATACAGAAACCATTTCATCTCACTCTGGCGGCTCTTGAACGTATCATGGCGAAGTACTGGTTCATGCGGTTGATGAACATATCACCCAACATGCAACTATTTGTTGAGATTCATATTTGAAAGCAACATCATAATTGCATTTCAGAAACCCTTTTTCTGGTCGAAGCCAAGTTTTGAGCTGTTGAGGTGTGTATTTTTCGATGATTCTTTGACGCTCAAGTCAGTAATAAGGAAGGAAGACCACAAAGATTTGCGTCGGAAGTGGGAAAGAATCGGAAAACGTGGAAGATAGAAAGTTATGGTGATCTTCCGGGCCATGAGAAAAGATGGATCCGCGGAATATTCGAGCCACAAGACTGAATATTCTTTGGAAGAGAGGGTGAGATCTGGCCTCGTAACCGCATGACATGTGTCACTCACTAATTCGCCGATCCAAAGGGAAACTATTTATCCCCAGCACCAAACACCAATTATTTTATAGAAAAAAAACTGAAAATATAAAATCTCGAAAAATATTAAATCGTACTAGATTTTAGAAATTTTAAGTTGGAAATATCGATGATCAAAAAAAAAAAGTTGGAAATATCAAATGAGATTGATTAAATTTTTTATTATTTTAACTTAAGTCATAATAATATCAAATCATACTAGATTTTAAGTTTGAAAATATCAAATCAACAAAATATTATCATCTCACTATAAACCTAATAATTACAAATTTAACATATTTGAATCAATAACACTTAAATTAAATCTTATTTCTCATTTCACATTTTGTATATTTCAAAATTTAGTTTATAAATTTTTTTACCCCGCACCAGTATTAATAACTAAAATAAAAATTAGCTAGCTGTTAATTAGAGGAAAACTGGAAAAAAAAATTGGGAGGGGTCATAGCATATCCCCCTAATTTATTTGACTTAATTAACATGTTTCCAACTCCCAACGGATTTTATATGAATGACTTGATTTGTTTTTTTTGTCGACCATGACTTGATTTAATTGGCGGCTTTTTGTTTCTTCCCCAAAAAATAAGTCCGCCATCACCGATTTATACAACTTAATTAATTGATTTTTCGTTTTTTCATAAAGAAGTATTTGTTTTGCGTTCATCACATAATACCAGTTAGAGCCATATAATTGTAGGAGAATTAAAAAAAAAAAAAAATTGTAGGAGAATCAGTTGGATTGAACAAATGCACTTAATGCGGAAATAACTACACAAATAGAACAAATTGTGTGGTCAAAGGTTGATTAAAAATAGTATAATTTCAACTAAAGTTTTACAAGCACTTAAAATATTTTTTAATAATTTTTACAAACCGAATTGTCTGTGTGTGTGTGTGTTTTTTTGTATTTCTTCAAAAAAAAATCTTTACCCGGAAATATCAACTCGATCCACCAAACTAGTGACCTTGTTTTCTTAACAAAATAATGGTGAACAAACTACTAAGATCAAGACATTTATAGTTAATGGAGGAGACATTGTATTGTACAAATGCAAATTGTGGCGTTTCCTCTACATTTTCTTCTCTCTTAATTTTTTTCCAACACGCCTTTACGATTGTTGAAGCTAGAAATACAATTTATAATGGTCAAAAGTTGTAAATAATGAAAATATAGGTTTTTTGACTTATCTTTTTTTTTAAAAAGAACCGAGGGACTATTGAGCAATAAACATAGAGTTTGTTACTCGATGAGAACATACATGATTCAAGAACGTTTTGTCAAGGTTTTTGGGAAGTAAATTGGACTAGTATTTCGATTTCCAGGAGAGATTTACAAGAACAAGAACAAAGAAAAGACAAGTGCTTGAGTTTATAGCTAAATTGTAATTGAAAGTGGTGTAGAGAGTCAAAATCTGGTCCTTGGCTCCTTGTCCTTGGCTCCTTGTCCTTGTTCTTGTTTTTGTTTTACACTCCGAGATCGTGTTTAATGTCTCCGTTTACTCTGCATGATTCGCCATGAATGATCTTTAAGTCTGAGGCTTTGGCGGGTTACGTTTAGGCGACTTAATTCACCAGTTTGAACGAGTATTTGGTCTCGGCGGGATTGACTAATGATTTTGTATTTAATCCCCTTTGATCGTAGATGTTCACTCCGATGGATCTTTCAGCTCGGTCCGTCGCTTCGTTTAATCATTTGACATCGCTTGACTTCTTTGACTTCATTTGTTTTTTTTACCATATGTTTATTATACCAAATTACTTAACCGAGCCCCCACAACAATATAAGCATTAACTATTTGCTACAATTATATACAAATTTGACTTAGTTGCCTCCATTAACTACATTTCACATATGTATATGCAATTACTCATGAAAAGTACTTGAAACAACTTATCTTTATTTGGAAAAACATTTTCACATGATTGTCGACACTCTATGACCCGAGTTGGCAACCTAAAACGCACCGTTTAACAGTAATTATAAAACATAGGCAGGACTTGAAGTAGTCATACAGTTTCTGCCGGGTAATATCTTAAGCTAGATTACAAGCGTCTAATTATCGGCCGGTTACTTGCAAAACTATCCATTTGTCCTATTACCTATGTGGAAATATTTGAGTCTCCATTACAAACTTTTTTGTTTGTTGGACATTTGTATAACTATTTTGTGTATATGCATTGTTTATAAAAATACGCATGAGGTCATTTATTCAAAACTTTTTTTTGTTTTGGGATGGTTTTTCCATTTTTAAGAATTGGCTAATAAGGATGTGAAACATCGGATCGGTGATGATTATATGGAGCTCCTTCATAGTTTCCCATGTGTCAAGGATCCACTCTTCCCGAGCCCTCCACGTTGATGCAACATGAGCTCTATTAAGCTTCGACAGACGGTTTATTTATTTGGAGCTCAATTGAAATGCGTATTTTAATATATAATGTATATGCACAAAATACGGTAACGCTTCGACCGCTATCATTTATGGGCTTCAACACCTTTCTCTCGGCCCGTGGGCTCCATCCTCATCCGACGATCGATGCACTATTCCGATAGATTTGAAAGACTTGTTTATTATTCCTGCAGATCACTACGATACTTTTTCGTGTTTTGTCATCACTCACACAATACCAGAAATCATTTTCTCATAGATCACCCATCTTTAAATTGCTCCAACTCAAGCACCTTTAACTCTGGAGTTCTTTCGAAATAAATGATGAAAAAAATAAGTGCGTTTTGGTGATACTATAAATAACCAAATCAACTCTTTTAAATTCTCCACATTCACAACAATTTTCCATAAATTGGATATTACATATACAAATGTCCAAGTCTCAAAATTAAATTTGGACGGACGAATCGTTCCTTTGGAGCTATCAAAATTAAGAAGGCACGCAGTATCATACCTACTCATGAAAATTGGAGCCCACACATTTCATATTGATGGTTTATGACTTAAGTTTAACCCAGGAGCTGGCGTCGAACTCCGATAACACGAGACAGCCTGAATGGTCCCGCGCCACCAGACGAAGGGCGCCTGTAATTCGTATAAGCTGTATAAAAATTGATTACAAGTGAGCCAAGGAAAAGGAAGGTTACAATATGATGTGTGTGTGTGTATGTCTATAAGCTTGCACGTGAGAGTTGTAGCTAATCGACAAATGGTTACTACTGTGGTCTACTTGCTACGTACCATTTCCACTTTTATATATATGCGTTGAGATATGAGAATAATAATTTAGAATAAACCCCAAAATGCAAAGAGAAGTATGTGTTTGTTATTTAGCAGACGCACATGGTGGAGGACATCCTTCGATCTCCTCGTGATTTCCGATGGGCCTTTTTTTTTTCTTTCTTAAATACAACTTTAAGAAATCAAGTAATAAAATCATTACATACTATTGCTTACCAAAAAAAAAAAAATATTATTACATATTTCGACCACTATTTGAAGAAGACATAGAGTATATATACACATTAGTTAATACAGTTATGACTGGTAATCCGTACGTTGAATTGATAGTGAAATGAAAATGATTTCACGATTTCTTAATTAGGTCATACTCAAACTTGTATAGTTTTCCATTTGGGTGGGTACTTCGGTTTTCGGTTTGATTCTGGTTCGATTTTACGGTTTATCGGTTTTACAAAAACTCAAACCATATAAAAATCATAAATATTTCGGTTTGGTACAGTTTAGTTTTCTTCGGTTTACAGTTTATCGGTTTTATAAAAATCAAAACCATATAAAAATCATATACGATTTGATTCGGTTTTGGGTTTTTTTAATTTATTACATAACTTTTAACCGTGAAAGATAAAACGAGATATATCCAGAAAACAACATAACCTCCTCATAAAAAAATTGATTAAGAAAAAAACTTAAATAGGTGTTACCAATTTCTAATTCCACATAATATCACATGAGAAAACGAATGAAGAAACATTACTTCGGTTTGTAATAAAAAAATTCACAGGGTTCAAATAGTAATGCTAAGGGTGACTTTGATCAATCAAGCAAAAATAAATTGATCGATAATACGATTTAGAAATCCACCGCAACAAATATTTTTTGCTTTTTTTGTTTTGACATAAACATTTTTTGCTTTGTTTTGGGAAGTACAGTTTTTATTATTCTATAGATTATATTTTGTTTTTAGTTCTTAAAATTAAAGCATATAAACTGATAAACTATAAAAATAAGCCTAATAGAAATGATGAATCCAAATTGGCAAATTATAACAAATAAATATATAATTATTAAAATTTTGATTTTAAAACCGAAAAAACTTTTTTTTGTTTTTTTTTTATTTTTAATCAAACCGAACCGAAACCAAAATCTTAAAAAAATGATAACCAAATGGGGTTTTAAGTTAAACCATAACCAAACCAAATCAATTATTTTGGTTCGGTTCAGTTTTTCGGTTATGATTTTTTTTGGTCCACCCCTAGTTTTCTGAAATGAATAATTTTTGTTTAATAATGCTGTTATATTCTGCAAACTTCATCCCTAAGATAAAAGAAATTGCTATTTAAAAAAAAAAAAACTTCCTATCCATGTAGTCTGTTTGGATTAAAAATTTCCATTAATTTACTGATTCCACAACTACGTCATGTATTTTTATATTGGAAGCTACCATCAGTTTTTAGTATCACTAATCGAGACCTATATATATATATAGATATATATATATATATATATATATATATCAACACTGTCTTAAAAAATGTGCTCATTTCACTTGTGCATTCGCACATCATTAATTCGTATATAATCTAGGATCCAATTTTCTTTGTTTGAAAATATGTACATATGAATAATTAATATATGTATTTAAATTTATAAACAGGGCATATATATAGATCTATGTGATTAGAGTGATTCATATATTTCTCCAACTACGACTAAATGTGAATATCAATTATCAAACACGTCTCTACATGTTTATCTATCTTATAATATTTGTACTAACCATTAATTCGTATTTCGTAGATACCCACGATGTTACCCAGGTTAGAGAATTATTTTCTTAAGAAACTTAATTTATCATTACGCTAATTATCAAAAATAATATGAAGAGTGAAACCGCGGGAATATGCTGTTAAGTTACATAGGTTTTCAACTCAAAACCAATTGGCAATGAGTGGATTGACACATGTTCCTTATATATTACTTATAAATCCCTTTAAACTTCCGATGTGGGATAATATTTCTTAATACGCACTCTCGAGATGATGCATTTTTGCCTATCAATATCGGTATGTTCGGGCATAGAACGATGGACCAACTTTGGGTCGGGTCGATAATGGATCGGGCTCTGATACCATGTTAAGTTACATGGGCTTCCAACTCAAAACTAGTTGGCAATGAGTAGATTGGCCCATATCTGTTATATATTACTTATAAATCCCTTCCAACTTTCGATGTGGGATAATATTCCCTAATATATGCTTCCCGTAGGTTTTATACATTAATATAAATTTGCAAATTACAACATATATATAATATAGCTTCTGTATTAGACCAAGATCTCAACGTGCGGGGGTCATAATAAAAAAAAAAAAAAAAAAAGAGATATTGGTGAAGTTTAATGGCAATGAATTATTTTGGATTTCCAACTAAATTAATGTAAAAATCAAAAAAAAACTCAAGTGTTGATTCAAACGGGAAAAAAGGACAACAAGAACAAGAAGTGAAGAACAATACTTAACTGTTGAGGGGATGGAGTGGGTATAGAACACGTCGTAAATAAATGATGTCTTTTCGTGTATCAATTATGCACCCCGCATTTTTTTTTTTGTAATTAACCCCACAGTACTTTCTCTCTTCAATTCGAATTTTCACATTTTGTTTACCTTTTACGTCATATTGAAAACTTTTTCGATAATATGCGCATAAGTTTGCAACATGGAAGTATTCGAATATAGTTTTATTTTTCTTTTATCACAGAAATTATATATTATTATAGAAAGCTGAATTTTTTGACGTAAACGTAACATGTAAGATAATTTTTACTCACGAGATCGTAACATGTCTCGTTTTTAATTAAGATTGCAACATGTGTCAAAGTAATAATATAATATTTCTTAGTGTTAATTATTTATTTATTTTTAAAGAAAAAATAACAAAAAGAAAAAAAATTGTGTTTTATATAATAAAACTAATAACATTAAAAAAGTAAAGTAACATTGACCGCACTCATGTGGTCGAGTGATGAGCGTCATGAGAATGTGTGAACAATACTCTCCCTCCCAAGCAGAGTCGGGCCTGGGTAGAAGCTAAGGAAACATAGGCTTCGGGGCCTGAGAAGGATTATTAACTTTAGGGGCCAATTTTTCAAAAAATAAATTACTAACTTAGTTGGTAAGTGTCAAAACTGTGTTGTCTAAGGTGGTAGGTTCAAATTTTGTGGTTAAAATTTATATTTTCATTTTTTTATTTTTAAAATTAATATTTAATGGGCCAAAAAAATTTGTTTGCTTATGAGCCTGAAATTGTCAGGCCCGACTCTGCTCTCAAGGTTTGACTCACCCTTGAAACAAAAACACATTTGTGTGGGAAGTTTGGGTCTAGGCCAAAGACCCATGCAGTTTACATGATAGTCCAGTAACAGGCGATCTGACTACCCCCTGGCATTAGTCGGAATGCATTCCAAACTCGGGATATGCAAAGTGGTGGTCCATTGGATCTCATGGTCCGTTGACCAGATCCCAGCTCGGAGCTCATGGTGTCCGTTGAACCTTGGGATAAGTCCACTATGTATCACCTTGGTGCGTTCCTACCGGAGCTGACCGGATCAGCCGATAAGGTTTATCAAAGAAAAAAGAAAGTAAAGTAAGAAGAAAAGAAAACTACCAAATAAAAATAACAAAAAAGGAAAAATAATTGTGTTTTATATAATGGAAACTAATAACATTGAAAAAATAAAATAGGAGAGAAAAAATAAAAACTACCAAATTAAAATAACAAAAAATGAAAAAGAATTGGGTTTTATATAATGGAAACTAATAACATTGAAAAAAATACAGTAAGAAAAAAAATAAAATTTACCAAATAAAAAATATATGATTCATAATATATAAAATTAGAAAAAGAAAATTTTGTTATCGTATGTTTGGTAATTTCGGAACTCTCTCATTCATTTAAATGAATTGTTTATCAGATTTATGGATACTATGAATCAATTTTGAATTTTTTTAAATACGGATTACTAAACGTAATTCATTGATAACAAAACGAGATTTTAATTTAGAATCTAATTATACTGATCATAATCAAACATATTATCAATTTTAGAATCTAAATCCTTTATTTTTTATCTGCGTATCACGCGGGACATAATCTATTAATCAATACTATAAAAACAAAATGAATTTCTCCAACAGTGACACATCAGTTTTTTGTGTAATGTGAAACTGACACATCACCAAAAAACTCAACCAATTAAAACATTTGAAATAATATAGGTCACTTTAAAATTTTACACCTCATAAGCTTCACAAATAGCAAAGTAACGACCCATCAAATAGATGGATTCGGGCTTGATACCAGGGCAAGAGCTAGCCACAACGCAGAGATGTTCGCTTTTTAAAAGGAAGATGCAAATATCTCCAATGTTCTCATAGCATATCATTTATTATATATTATATAAAGAACTATAGACAAATGATAGGGAATGATATCCACTATAATTAATTTGAAACGTAATCTGAATTTATTTAGTAATATAATTTGTGTCATACGTAAGCCAAATTTTGAGAGCTATATACAATACTCATTTTATAAATGTATTTTATTTTTTATTTGACTCCATGTGTTATTTATAAAAATGTGCATTCAAAATATGCATTCGAAATAATTATTTTTATCTATAACATGATATTATATATAACATGAGATTAAGTAAATGAGCAAAAGCAGACGAAAGGGTTTGGAGTATAACATGAGCTCAGAGGTGAGACAAGTGATCCGGCAAGTTCTCCACGTGATATCGAGCTACAAAAAAACTATTTCCTTAGAGGTTTGGTTGGAAGTGACGCTATGCTGATCAAAAACGTTTGAATACACTACGGTGAAGAGTGTTTATTCGTGTATGAACATATGACAAAACATAAGCATATATATGACCAAAAAGAGCAGTGAAATAAGCAAACAATAAAGTTGTTTATATCATCATGGTGTGAATGAAGTTTTGGAGTATGAACAATGAGTACAGACGAAAATGAGATTAAACGGATTTAAAGACATGAAGAGATGATCTCAAAAAATGATAGAAGTCGGTTCAGTAAAGTCTAAAGTTAACAAAAGTTTGATTCATGGTGTTCGCTGCAGATCAACGATAATTATGTGTATACTAAAGAAACTCAATTGAAGAGAAAATATCAGATTATAAGATATTAATATAAAATGATTTAAAAGAAATTCGAAAGCACATTTATCAAATAAAAAATAATGTTAAATCTTTTTTTTTAAACACTAAAAACATAATGTTAAATCTAGAAAACATTTATATATATAAAGTCCCGCAGCGTAGCCCGTGTAACTAGCTAGTTATTTTCAATGATAAGAATTACAAGTTTCATCGCTGTGCATATTAGCATATTATATACACATACAATATATTTTCATTTATACCACAAATACCATGAGAAATCGATTAACCAACTCGTAAATAAATGAAAGGACCATTAATCAATCACGACCTAACACAAAAATACGTTTTCACATTTTAATATATATGCATTCACGTGACTCATTCTAAAACAAAGATTTCTTGTACTGCATGAACCTTACAAGTTACAACCACATTTTTAGTCATCATTATAGCAAAAAAGAAAAGAAATGAGGGACCCTGGACCACAATCATGAAAGTTGCGCAAGCTAGCTAGCTAGTCTTGCATAGAACCGTAGCGTACGCTTGATCCAGGCCTTGGAGAGGATCATGGGAAAGAATATCATGGGAAAGAATGTTCGACTTCATAGCATCAGAGACCATTTGATCTAGGCCCATAAAAAACTAATAGCTTTTTCATTAATAGGATGAAGATTTGCGCGAATACGAATTAAATTTTGTCATATAAATGAATAGACTAAGATCTTGATTGGTAGAACATTTAAAAAGTATTAAGCGTTTTATCAACCAATCAACAAAGCATTTAGGAAATCATTTAGGAAAGCATTTAGAAGCTGCAAATGTTCGGCAAATATTCTGCAAATGCTTCTCTCTTTATGCTTTCATATGAAGTTTTTGGTAGAGCATTAACCTATAAAATATCAAAAAAATTAAAATAATTTTATATAACTAATTTATTTTGTTAAATAATATCAAAAAATTATGTTTATATTAAAGTGTAAATTTTATATTTTTAAAACTAATATTTACCTTTATTTTAGTTATTTTATTAATTTTAAATAAAAATTTAAAAAAAACTATAATATAATAAATACAATTAAAATATGAAAAAAAATTATTAAAAATTATATTATAAATATAACTATAGATATAGTGGATTACGAATAAATATATTAAATAATTTTATATATAATCTTTCACAACTTTGCCAATCACTATATTAATCAGAGCATACAGCTTCAGCAGCATACTGCTTCTGCTGCTTAGTGCTACTCATCTACTATCAGTTGTACCAATCAAGGCTTAAGTCTTATCAAATGTCTTCATTTTCATATAATAAATCTTAGAGCACCCACATCGATGGGTGTGTCTCACCCAAAAAGAGAATGTGTCTCACAATAAAAAAAAATGGAAAAAATTGAAAACACAGGGGAGAGAGAAAGAAGGGTGTCTCGTTTGAGACAATCAGAGCATATGTATTGGGGTGTCTCAATTAAACAAATTAATAAAAAACAAGAGAGAGAGGGTCGAGGGAAATGAGACACCAAAAAAAAAATTGAAACACCCAAATCACACGTGGCGATTTGTGATTGATCCAATTTTTTTTAAAAAAAAATTAAATACTTAATTTTTTTAAAAAATAATATTTTTTCTAGACACTCTCTTCATAGGTGTCGGTTCTTGAATGGTACAATCTTATATTGACAAAAAAAAAATTTCTATAAAAACTATTAATATTTTATTTTTGAGACACTATTGAAAGGTGTCTCAACGCTGCAGATGCTCTTAGTACTAATGATCCTCTGTTTATAGTTTACCAATATATGAGAGGATTAATGGTCCACCCAAAACTGAAAGATAACATGTTAAAGAAGTGGATTGATACATGTTTTTGATCATGAACCAATAGAGGACAAATGATCCATCAATTATCAATCTTGCCTAATTTTCGCAGGTATTGGTGTCGTTTGTATGAATCCATCCTTTTCTAAATTCGTAATGTCCTATGCAGTTTTTTTTTCATCTTCATATTGTCACCAATTAAAACACTTATGATTTGAGTCTTTTTTTTTGTATTGCCACTCGCCAAAATGTCATATGCATGAATTGAAGCTCGTCTTTGGAGTACAACGCATTAGTAACATAATTGAAGCCAGTACTGGTTTCCTCCATGACCTAAATCAACCGAAAAAATATAATTTCTTAAATTTTGTGGTTTTGATGCCATGATAAAAAAAGAATGTCAGAGGATGAAAAAATAACTGCTTGATAATTAATATATACTAATAGAATATGAACATATATCGATTTACATAAATATATAAATATAGGAAGAGATACGTTATATTTACTCCCTTGATAATTGTTTATACGTTTCGCAATAAAAAAATATTACTTCCTCTGTTTCTAAAAATTTGATTTCTCAGGTTTTTCTTCTTTGTTAAGAAAAATAAATTTTGTTTTGTAAGTTATTACATGAAATGTTATTACAAATAAAAAAGAATAATTGAAATAGGAAAGGATATAATAGTCTTTTAAAATTATTGATTAGAATATGGAAAGTATATATTTTGCATCAAAGAGATTATTTCTTATTTAATTTCTTAATTATTTTTAATACTATATATTTTAAAATAATAATCAATTCATATATATTGAAAGAAAAAAAATCTATTCAAAATCTAGTTATATTTTTCACTATAAATTATTATATTTTATTTGAATATATATCAAAACAAAAATTGAAAAATATTTTATTAATTTTATAAAAAGTTAGACACAAGAAAACTATTTTTTTTAAGAGTTCGTAGATCAACCACAAAAACTAGAGTCATTTAACGGTGCATATTAGAGTTATGTTTTCAAGATTATAAATTTTTGTGGTTATCCTGAATAATATTTTAATTCATTGCAAAATAGATTAAATAGACAAATTATTGCAAATTGACAGTTTTATCTATAATCATTAGTTATCTATATTGTAAAATTCAGATAAAAGCAACTTTTTAAAATTTCTAAACAATTTTTTATAAAAAAATTACTTCGCGTTATAATTAATGCGGATTAAATCGTAATATAGTTGAAAAAGCAAACCAACACGAGATGTTTTAGAGAGAAAAAAAACGCACCTTCAAGCGTATAATTGCCAATGGAAAGACTTATAGAAGAGTCAAAGTCCTTATAATCGGCAGAATATGTGTGCGTAAAATAAAACACGTAGCTAGGCCTAGGTCTATACATAAACTATTTTTTTATTTTAAATTCTGTAAATATATAGAAGCATACAACCATAAAGAAGAAGAACGGTTGAAGATCACGATCTATCATGAACATACACGTCTCTTCAACTTCACAAACCATTCATATGGATGGTTTAATATCTAACAAAGCATATATTTTTTCAAAGATACTATTAGGCGGCAATCAAGCTACTTGTCGATAAAAAGATGAAAATTAAAACGATCAGTTGATCTAGTGGCCGGCCTGAAATTTTGGGGGCTCAAGATAAATTTTAAGATTTTTGTTTTTCGGGGGCCAAAAAAATAAATAAAAAAATTAGGGGGGCCAAAAAAAAAAATTAGGCCAAAAAAAAAAAAAAAGGGGCCAAGGCCAATGTTTCAATTGGCATGCATGGCTCAGGACCGGCCCTGCCTAGTGGTTAAGCCTCTGGGTTACCGAAAACGTAGGGACCTTGAGGTCACGGATTCGATTCACGTTAGGAGAGATCTGCTCTCCAAAGGAGAGTTAAATTATATGGTTTGGGTCTCGCCCTAAGGGATGTACGGGCCTACGGGTTCTGAACCTCTTAGTTATAAAAAAAAAAAAAGAAGATGAAAATTAAAACCATTTAAAATAATTAAAGGTTAGGTTTGTCTACCAATAAAAGTCTCTAATTGGATGGCTTGGGACAATAAAGATGGGACGTACGTGCACGTGCGAACCGACGAAACACGTTGTCTTTTGTTCATAGAGAAGCAATGGCTCTCTATTTTCTAAAATTATCTTACTATCCAATGAATTGCTTGAGTCTAAACCATGACATTTCGTTCGACCCCAACAAATTCTTGGTTTCCTCTCCTTTTGTTTCGGTTCATCATATCTCTTTTCTTAGAAAAAAAAGTTTTTGTTTATGTCAACTAATAAGTGATCAAATCGAGTATCGGTTACAACCAGAGATCGACCCGGGTTCACATTGATCACTATAAAATTTACATGACGGGTGCATGTTGAGAGAGCATGCATGTTTCGGTTATAAACAGTGGCGAACCCACTCTTTGAGATAGGGTGTCAATTGACACCCTATTTTTTTTAAATTTCTTTTTATTTTATTAGAATTTATTATCATTGACACCCCAAAAATTGTTGTTGAACCCATAAGCTAAATTGTTTTGCAATATGAACCCATAAATTAATTCCTGGGTCCGCCACTGGTTATAAAAGAAAATTTTGGTTTTTGTTCTTACGACAGTGAAACATAGATTAGAGAAGGTTACTGGACTAGTGGGTCCAACTATTATAGTTTAATAACATTCTTTAGCAATGATTTTGTTTCCCGGAGTTAGAAATATATTCATTCTCACTCACTCATGACTCATGTCTACAAAAGTAGACAAAGGTTTCTTAGTTGGTTGGGGGGGAAAACATAAGCAAATGTAAATAGAGCTGAAAGGTAAAGTCATAGTTCTGCCTTTTGCTGGCATACTTATTTCACACATTTGGTCACTTTCATGAATTTATATATATATCAACTAGTTGAATAAGAGCTAATTATTTTCTCAAATATAACATCATGAGTTGGAGTCTTGAAATAAAATTTTGTTTTTGCTGAAAAATCAAGACTTTTTCACATAACTGTTTCACGTTATCAGAGCAAAAATATTCATTTATATACTTATTGCGATATACGCATTCTCACGTCTCATTTTTGTTTTCATACATTCATATAGTGGGTTTGTGTTAATAGAAAAATACCGTATTGTTCCGTAAATAATTGATAAAAAAAAAACCCATTTGGTATCGGATCTAAACGAAATATATATCCTCCCAGCAAATTGGATTATACTATATTCAAAAAATTTATAATGAGGAAAAGAGACAATTATTAGTTATGTATGTGAGTCGTTTACTTTTGGACTTAAGAGTTAGGAGCTTGCCCCCCGGCTCTGGGTTCGATCCTCCTGGCCACCAGACGTTAGCTCATTTAAAGCGCGGACCCCGGCTGCTGGGCCGCTGGAGATTAGTCTTGAGGCCTAGACAGCCAATGGGATGCTCCAGTTTAAAAAAAAAAAAAAAAAAAAGAGTTAGGAGCAATCCACAGCGAAGAAATCGGAATCGGACATAAAGCCAAACAAAGAGAGATCATATGAGTTTAAAGACATAAGCACGACCATGTCACTTATCCATTATTTTTATTTTTATTTTCTCACTTCACTTTGTTTCCCTCTCTTGTCCTCTCGCTTACTGCACATGACATCATTACCTTTTCTTAAGATATTATTCTTTTGCATTATGTTTCTGTGTATAGTATAGTAATAAAAAAACAAAACAAAAATAATAAAGTAGGACAACGACGATCGATACAAGAAAAAAAAAAATATATATATATATATATAAACCAATAACTACAACGACTTTTTTTCAATTATCAAAAGCTGAAGTCTAGAATATTTTGAGTCTGTGGAACAACGAATATTCTTTATATATTCAAACCATGATTGAAATATAAGTAAGAGGGACTCGAACTTTTATGGTCCTCCAACTCTAGAATGAGTTATTCAACAGTTAGATCACTATGATCCTATTGATTAACTGCATGGGACTTCTTAAAATCTATTATATAATTGAAGAGTTTTCTCTCAATCTAGGGTGTCCACCTCATCACCTCATTCACACAAAAAAACTTTAACATTAAAATATATTTAAAACATTCATTTAATACATATCTATTATATTTATCATTACTTTTATTTTATACAAATTACAAAAATACAAAAAATTGTGTAACAAAATAGAAAAGTGATAATCCGATATTAAGAATCAAAAAAATTGTAATACTAATTGGATTAAAAAATAATGAAATATTTTCTTGAAAATGATATNTATATTGTTAGATTTTCAACCAAAAACTTTAATTTAATATTTATCCTATTTAAAATGTTAGAATGTGATTATGAAATTAAGAATGTAAAATAGATTTTACTACATATAATGAAAAAAAATTATTCAATTTTACTCCGAGAATATATAATTTTTATAATAAAATATACATAATTTGAGAGTCACAAAAATACTATAAATTTGTGGTAAATATAAGTTTTTACAATTAATTTTACAAAGTCGAGAATATGTAAAATATGACAAAGATAAGAACAAATAAATAAAATTATAGATAAATGATAGTAGAGAAAATAAGCATCTTATTATATAAAGTAGAATCTATTATATAATAGAAGAGTTTTCTCTCAATATAAAATATACAATCATCTATTAATAGACACCACTTATGTAAAACTCTAATATGTACTAATTAAAACTTCAACATAAGTATAACTATTACCATACACCTCCAAAACACACAATTACACCACCAACTAACGGGAAAAATATATAATATTAATTATGATTTAAAATTTGAACCGGCTATTAACAAAATTAGTATATGCGAATGCATAAGTTTGGAAAAAAAATAATGAAATGAAACAAGTGAAAAATGACCATATAGTAAGTTCATATTTGAAAATAAAATATTAAGATAAACTACTTAATTTATAGATAACCAACTACAATTCAACGGAAAATACATTTCAAATGAGTTTATTATCATAATGAACAGTATAACATCTATAAATTGATACTCGATAAATTAATATCTCGACAAATCAATATATTTTTCGGACCCAAATTGGTTTCTCAGACAAATAAATATATCGAGGATTTTCACAACCAAAACTTAGCCATTTACTAAATGATCGTCATAAATCTTGAAATGCTTATTACCCAATTTTTGTTAATGGAAGAGACTAAGTACCATTGAAGCCAATATAATAGACTCTGAGAATCGTTCACATATTCTTGAAATAAGAAAGATGGAGAAGTTAAACCAACTCTTGCAATAACTTCACTCCAAGTTCTGGTGTCCTAAGAATTATCTTTGAAACCATTGAGGTTCCTATTAATCTACTTCTTCCCTCATTGTTCACAGATGAAATAGACTAAAGATCATGAAGAATGATCGCTATTCTAACTTCACAAAATTGCTAAAACTCTAAGATTTTGTGAAAAATTGATTGATTTTTACCTCATTACCCAGAACAAACGATGTGTTTCTTTTGAAAGGATGTTCGTTGATCGCATCAGCTCCATCTGAAATCACAACGCCACATATATCGTAATCTTTCGCCTCCTATAAATCCAAAAAAACACGCAAGATTTCAAATTTTGAACACCCGAATCTGGTAATGATAAGATACATAAAATTTTGAATTCTGAAATCAGACCTTGAGATAGGTGCGAGCATCGATGAAGGAGTGAAAATGGCGGAAACAAATGTGAGAAGCGGAACCATGGCTACCAAAGGCGTTGAAAGTCACGGCGGCCATCGAGGATCAGCTATGTGAGTGGGATTTTTTGGATTTTTAGAACCGAAAGAGGATATGTTCTTCGGAGATAGGGAACAAAGAAAAAATCACAGATCTTTTGTTAGCGGTCTTTCACGAAAAAATCAGTACTTGGGCCAAAATATCTATTAGCATAAATGCCAAAACATTAGAATAAAATCTCTATTAGAAAGCGTAACTAAAAACAACTTATACATACATAAAGATATAATTTTAAACTCTCAAATATGTACTAAAATCATTTATAATCAAATTTAAATGGTTTGTTTAGTTAATGTGTACATGGGTTGATGAGGTTATAATTGGCATCAATATAAACTATAGATTCCGGAACAGAAATGTAATATTATACGTTCAACTAAATATGTAACTTATGAGAGATTTGAAATGGTGTTAAGAAAATATATATAAAACTATAATTAGAATCACACAATAGTCAAATACTACATATAAACACATGAAAAAAAAAAAAAAATTTCAACATAAGTAAACAACATAGTTAAAAGAAAAAACAGTTGTTATATATAAACACTAATAAGGAGAAATAACAAAACACACCCATATACACATAATGCAACTATAAACATAAACCGACTATTAAACTAAAATTTGAAATTAAAAACAAAAATTATTTCCTAAAAAATAGCATATAAACAAATTTATATAAACAAATTTATAAAACATGAATGTAAACTACATTATTTATTGAATTGCATTACAAGTATGCTTTGGAGATGCATTCACTTGGAGAGAGTATATACAGCGTGCTGACATCTAACGTGAACATGTGAATATATAAGAGCATCACCTACCATTTAATAAAAAATAAAAAAATAAAGAGAGAATGAGATTAAGCATCCACAATGGTGAAAGTATCTCACCCCATACAATATATATATATATATATATATATATATATATATTTTTTTTTTTTTTAAATTAAGTAATTGAATTAAAAAAAATTTGGACCAATCACGATGTGACATATCAGATTGGGTGTCTCAAATTTTGTTTTTTGAGTGTCTCATTTGAGACACACATATCTCTCTCTTTTCTTTTTGTTTATTTTCTTCTTTTTGTATTTTTTTTTTAATAGAGGTGTCTCAATGAGACACTCCATTGTGGATGCTCAAGTGTCTACATATGTTGAGACACTCCCTATGGATGTGTCTCTTTTTTATTGGTTCAATTTTTTTTTTTTAAATTAAAATTTATAAAACTAAATTTTATTAAATTATTAATATTATTTGGTTGAAACACTTTATATGTATGTCTCAACAATGCACATGCAGTCCAAACATCAATATTTTTTTTATAAATTTGATCAAAATAGAAACTTTTAATATTATTTTTATTATTATTTTTTAGAATGCTTAATGTCCACAAAATCCCAAGATAAAACCAACTGATTATTATTATTTTTTAGAATGCTTAATGTTTTAACTATTAAATTCCTCCTTCTGAAAGATTCTCTTTTACTTCAACTGAAATCCCAACGACCCAAACATATTAAAAAAAAAAACGTACAAACTCTTTTGAAGTAAACAAAAATCTGAAATCATCGTATATATAATACTCAGACATCAACCACAAAAACAAGCAATTTAAAAACCTTCTCTCTCTTCTGGAAAGTTATGTTATTGATGTACTTCTATACAAAACGACGCCGTTACAGAATAAGACGATAACATAACACTTTGGAGTTTGGAGTAGAACACAGATCAGATACGGCTAATGTCACGACCAAAGACAAAAGTCGTGAACCAATTGATGGCGACATAGAAGCGGTTTCTCCAGCTGATGACTCGAGTCAGATACGCCGACCTCCATATGAACCAGCTCACGAAGCCAGTCATTGATATTCCTTTTGCGTCCTGCCCAAGCAATCTCCTTCAATCACATGTTTACGAGTGAATTTCCAAACAAATATTGAGAGATAAATCTTGTTACCTTGCTCTCCCGGAGGTCTACTAGGGCTTTGTATCTACCGATCGTAGCCATGCTTCCAAGGTGCTTGTACACAAAGGGAACTCCAAGTTCTATCTCCTTTGCACTGTTCGCTCGTCCTCCATTGGCTTTCCCGATCTCATTTAGTAGATTCGACAAGTATTTGCCTTCTCTCTCAGCAACCTTAGTTGATCAGAGACATGGAAGAAAAGGTATAAGAGGAGATGAGAGATTAAAAGATTATGAAATTTATCTACCTGAGCCAGAGCAGGAAGGGTCGGTTTTCCGGTGGTCTCCAGATATCCGCTGCAGTCACCGATGGCAAATACGTCTTGTACAGAAGGTACACGCATCCATTCGTCAATGCCGACCCTATAGAGATATACATCCAAAAAGTCGAGCCCCTGTGGAACACTTTTCGCACAAAAAAAAAGGTTCTAACGGAGTGATCTTCATGACTTACCTTCCACCGGGAGCTTTTGGAAGATCAAGAGACCTAACAAAAGAAGAAGGACCGACACCAGTGGACCACACTAAGAGTCCGTAGGGAACTTCAGTGCCATCGTCAAGTATTAGCTTCTGAGGCTTCACATCTTTCACAATTCCACGCACAAACTGCACTCCAGACTAAAAGTAAACTTAAATTAAACCAGTGTAGTTTTTAAGAAGAAACGCTCCATGAAAGTGAGAACAAAAAAATTTCAAAGTTCATATGTTCTGAATGAACACACCTTGTTCAACTGCTTGATGGCATAGCGTCTGAGTCGATCATCGAACGACGAAAGTATATCCTTGGCCTGTAAAATCACATGGCACAGATAAAAAAAATCATAACTTTTGTGATTTTTGCAAAGCGGAATTTCAAAGAGAAGCTTCTAACAACAAACCTCTATCAAAGTAACATGAATGTCGTCCTTCACATGGGAATATCGTTGACGAACATCTTTCATTATAAAGTCACTCAATTCACCGCTAAACTCAACCCCGGTAGGTCCACCTCCAACCACAACGCAATGTAACAGCCTCTTTTTCTCCTCTTTCGATATGCCTAATTTAAAGAAATCGTGGAAAGACTCTTATGTGCTAATTTTGATTCTGATTCAGATTCTAACTCTTCAGGGAATGAATTGTGATTACCAGGAGTATCAGAGAGCATCAGGTTTAAAAGAAGCTTCCTACGGATCTCCTGAGCATGGTGAACCTCACGGAGGAAGATAGCGTTTTCTATGACTCCCTGGATTCCGAACGTGGACGCCTCTGCACCGCTCGCTACAACAAGCTTGTCGTAAGCGATCTTGAACTTCCATGGCTTTAATGTGTTCGACCCATCAGTTAGAGTCTCACAGTGAACCTATCACACCAATAAGGAGACATTTATCAAACGGAGTAAACCCCAATGAGCTTCACCAAAACAAAACTTAATCCCACGTTTTAGCCATTAAGAAACTCCATTACTTCTTCCTCTTATCTTCTTCAACCACAGTAGCTATTCGTAGTCTACAGAAAACACTCAAAATCCAGCAAATTCTCCAAATATAGTAACAAAAGCGAAATCCCAAAGATTTGCATCAAAAGGTATCAGCTTTTCACAAACATAACCAAGCTTCATCAGACAGTGAAACTCCAAATTCCAATTAACTTAAACATGGACCAATTTGATCTGAAAAGGCCACAAAAGATCGTGAAATCTCCCGAATCAAAAACCCAATCTCAGAGATTCAAAAATCACTCAGAAACGGAGGAGTAAGCGATTCGCAAAGTACCTCATGAGAATCTGCATCAAGCCGAGAGCAGTTAGCGAGGAAGAAGTAAGAGCCAGGTTCTCGCGAAATCGCGGGTTGGATTCGAGAGATTGGCTCAGCGACGGACCTGAATTCGAGAGTGCCGACGCAAGTAGAAGCGAGGAGAGGCGTGAAGACCATGTGGTTCCTAGGGGAGACGCAAACGACGTCGTAGATGCTCGTGTCGATCCCTTTCATCAATCGACAACCCGCCCAACCCGACCCGAGAACCACCACTCTTGGCTTCCCTCCTTCTCCCGTCGGTCCCAAACCTTCGTACCGACTCCGATCCAATCCATTTGCAGCCGGAGACTGAATCTGAGTCTCTTTCTGTTGATTTTGATGCAGAGCGGTGCAGAAACGGGAGGAGAGAGTGAATGATCCGGTGTTCCTCAACCCGATCAGGGTCGAGGATTCGGTCGGCGAGATTCGTGTGAGGTTTTTGATCAAGAACATTCTTCTTCTTCTTTGAAGAATCTTATTTGGTGAAAGTGATGGATTCCGTTTAGGAATTTTCCCTGAGCTGTGGGAGCATTTGAAAATGTCGACGACGAAGTTGTCTCTCTCAAAAAGATTTGTATCAACGGAAAGACCAAACTTTTCAACTTTCTTCATTGCTACTATTATTTTTAAAATCCCTTAACAGGCCTTGGGCCCATTTATTCTAAAATTATTGTGGGTTTATAGAAGAGAGATAGCCCATAATCATATTAGTTCATGGACCTTTCATTTTAAAACCACTCTTCAAAACAAAAAAGACCTCCAAAGACGCTTGGCTCATGGTAACTAGATAGAAATCAAGAAAATGATTAGTCAATATGGGTCCTTAATCTTGGGGAAGTCATGATTGTATAAGAGAATATGTTTTTTTAAAAATTATTTGATAATTCGGGGGTGATCCGATTCAACGGACACCATGAACTCCGAACCAGGTCGCGGGGACTTTTTTCTTTAACTAGTTTTTGGGTCAACGGGCCATGAGATCCAACTAATCTCGGGGCCAAGGGAGCCATGTGAATATTCCTGACGCCACACAGTTGTGATTTAATTTCGAGGGAGGTTCGAACTCGGGGAACGCTCTCAACGTATTCCCAAGTCTCGCCTACCATTCGACCACGTCCATGTGGCTAATAATTTAAAATCTTGTTTGTAACAACTTTTTCATAGATTGGATTGATACGAACATAAAATCCAACGGCATTAACAATTTAACACACACCCAAAAATGAAGTACATAAATTTTTGAATAATAAGTTGAAATCGATGTAGAAGAACACAAATGCAAACAAGGTGTTATTTATTACTCTGTCTTCGTGAGGTTACATATATAACTTTTTGAAAGATACTTTTATTGCTCTATCAATATACATAGATTATTTATTTGCAAGTTTGCAAGAAAAGAAACAAAATAGTGTTATCCTCTCAACGTCTGCGGCCTCGGCCGCCACGCGGTGGATCGTGTCTGACATTAGCTGAAGGCTCACCGTAGTCGTTGGTGCTCACCATCAATGACCGTTCTCTCACCACCGTCATTTCATTTTCTGTCATATGCATATTTAATTGTTTATATACATTACAAGTTAGAAAATACAAGCTAGTGATAGTAACACATTCTGGTATATAATATATTGGAGCTTAGATCAAGGAAAATCAATCAAGAGCTTACATCAAGGAAATCAATCACCTATGATCATCAATCAAGAGCTTAAAGGAATTGACTCAATTAATTCTAGATATTAGTAATCGTGTGATTGTACAGCAATAATTCTGAGATTGGGTAGCTTTATGACCAAAATGGAACTGTAACCGTATTTCGGACCGTAACCGTACCGTTTTCAAACCGTAACCAGACCGTAACCGTATCAGACGGTTAAAAACCGTAACCGTTAACCGTAAAAATATATTAGTTATGGTTAAACAAATTATTAACCGTAACCGTTAATTAACCGTAATCGTATCAAAACCGTTGGTTAACCGCAAGGTTAAAACCGTAAAATTTCAACCGTAACCGTTTTAAAAATAAAAATATATATATTAATAATTAAAATTAGTTCTGTAAAATTAAAAATTCAAAGAAAAATTATTTATAATCAATTTACCAATTGCAAATGCAAATCTAAAAAACAAGAAATATTAATTAAAACTTAAATGTGCTAAACTAATTAATATTTTTTCTAACAAATATAAAGAATATTTTAACAAAACAGTTTTATGATGAAATATATAAAATTAAAAGAAAAAAAAAACAAATTGTGGAATCATGGACAAGGTGGAATGAAAACTAATTTATAAAATTTATAATTATTTAATTATATCTCGTTATATTAATCGTTTATTGTAATCAAGTAACCGTAACCGTGTCTAATCGTAACAGTATTAACCGGACCGTATTTAACCGTAGCCGTTTTAACCGTATATTAAACGGTTAAGGTTAAGGTTAAACAAAATTTCTAACCGTAACCGGTGGTTAAAAAACCTTAACCGCATTAACCGTAACCGTGGTCATGCCTAATTAGAACTGAAAAAGAATTTGAACTAATATTTCTTTATCAAAAAAAAAATTCTGTAGCAAAAAAAACATAACTGTAAGAAAAGTTACGCGGTAATACTTTAGTTGGTTGCATAATTTGAACTTTAATAGCAAATTAAATATGTCAAAAAGATAAAAGAGCAATTTTTGTTTTTATGGTCGTCTGTTTATACAAATAAACTTATATATCTGCTAAACGAATATATTTAAAACACACAAATTCGGGTAAAACAAATTCGACCATTTATGTGCTTGGATATCGGTTTCAAAATCGAAATCGTTGCTTGGAATTTTCACAAGATACGATGGACTAAGATCCATAACAACTTGCTATTTTATGCAACTAAAAATATCTGTCAAAATTGATTAAAATAGTCGTAGTATGATCTGTCCTGAAGTCCTTGTTCTTTTCTTGTAAGGTCAACGCTTTTAAAGTGAGAACCTATCATAGTTTACTTTTACAAAAGAAAATATAGTAGTACTTGTTTTTATTAATCATCAGATATTATTATGGTTTATAATTTTGTATGACGTACGTTCAACGTTCTTACTGGATACTTCGGTATCACAATGATGTCTATCTTTTTATAAGAAATATACATAAGATAGGCCGTGTGAACATGTCATCGGCGAAAGGTAAGACAATCTCGAGCGTCGTGTTTCATGTTCGCTTGATTTGAATATAGTGAGAAATTAGATACAAACAAGCTGGAAACAGAGAACATAGAAATTTAAGAAAATGCATCCTCACATTCATCATTTATATTGCCAAATTACTTTAGTTTTATAATTCTCCAATTGATTATATAATATATATATATATATATAAGTAAAATCTCGCAATTCCATTTGCTTGGAATAAAAACGATGGCACTAATCTAACTGTGAAAAATAATACTTGGCATGTAGATAGAATGGGTAACGTTCATATAATTTAAGGGAAATATTACAATATAGATTAAAATCTCGAAAAAAAAAACTTCAATCAAGAGCAAATTGAAATGTATTTCTTTAACAAAGTCAAAGTTCGTCTGCAGAGCAAATAACAACTATTACGAACTACTCCCTCTTTTTTTTAGAAGGGTTTTCCCTAAAAGCATGGAAATTAAGAATTTTTTTTTTTCTTGAAACATTAAATGATGCTGTTAAAAATGAATTGTTTATTGGACTGTTTACATTATTTTGGTTCATTATTAATGTTTCATGATAGTACCGAGACAAAAAGTGAGAAAACCCCTTATAAAAAAAACAAAACAAAATGTCTAAAACCCCTTATATAAAAAAACAGAGGGAGTACTTAATTAGCGTTATTTTTATGGGTTCATGTGTTATTCTTTTGTTAATCTGTGTATGCATCTAGGGACCATTGGTATCTGTAAATACGATTATACGAATGATAAATATAGTATTTTCTCTTTTGTTTGTGTAATTAAGTTTTTCTTCTTTTCTTTACCAAAAAGAAAAAGAAATAAGGTTTTCATCTTCTTTTTGTGATTTTGTTGAAAAATCTTTTAAGATATACTCAGTTTTACAGACGGATCATGTGAATACAACCACATCACCAGTTAATAAATGTTGGTTAGCAAATATTTGATTCTACTATACATATTTGATTCTGAGATCTCATCCAATAACTTATAAAATAGTAAATTAAATTAATTTTAACGGAAAACAAAGATTATGTAGTGATGAAGAAAATTCTTATGAGATGTTTAACGGATACGGATTATGAAGAGGTAATGCTTTAATAGTTATGTAGTGCTTGGAGATTAGATCATCAAAAAACATGTTATCATACAAATATATAAATACTTGGATCTGATGAAATATAGAAATAAAGGTAGGAAGAAAAGTACCTTGAAATGCAAGACTGAGGCGAGCAGAAGAGACGAAAGCAAATGTGAAGAAGAGTAACACACATAACCCAATTGATAAAGATGAAGAAGAACCCATTTTCTCTCTCTCTCTCTTGTTTTTTTTTTTTTTCTCTCTTGTATTTATAGACGCCACAAAATTCGTTTATAAATAAATATTTTATCTCACATTTATTGTATTTTACATTAGGAGTGGAACGGATCGGATATCCAAAAAAATTTGGGATATCCGAATCCCGCGGTTACGAGTTTTAATTATCCGGATTCGGGGCTTCTGGATAAATGAATTTCGGATATCCGCCTAGATATTAAGATATTCAGATCTATAAAAAAATATATTAAAAATAATAATAAAATTAAAATTTCATATAATATTTTGTAAGCAAAAATGTTATTATAAAAAAAATATTTTAAAACAATAAATTATTAGGAGTTGTCGGTCAAATATTTTAAAACAATAAATTATTAGGTGAGTCGGTCAATCCTCGGGTTAACAGAATCTTGTGAGAACTAAGTTTAGATTATTAGAATTATTAATCTTAAGATGATTAATTTGTACGAAAAATGAGTAATTAAAAAATAACATCTAGTGATACCAATAGCTAGAAAGAAAAAAATTATCAAAAATAAATTCAAAACATGACTACAATAAGTCCAAGAACAGAGCCTCTTCTACTGTGATCTGATGCCATCAAACACGATGCACAACAAGAAAGACATTAAAATAAGTCAAATAAAACCACTCAAGTCTAGAATATAAAGAACAACAAAGCATGATTTCTGGATTTGTATCCAATATCTTTAGATTCTCAGTCAACAGACAAGTTTTACACATATCAATAAGAGATCCAAGCAATCAGAGGATCGGGAAATACCCATGTCATCGTTTTTTGAATCCATACTTCTTACGTTCATAGAAGAGATCGGTTTTGGCACTCCCAAGGTTGACAATCTTGGGGCAACCATCTCTGTCTTTCTCCTGTTGTGTACACTCTTTGCAGTAATAAGCATCCGAGATTCCAACACCTCCGCAAATAACACACCGGCCTTGGAATGACCCGTAGTTGCATTCGTCACAAATACGTACCAGAGTACACGGACGCACGTAAGAATCACAAATCACGCACTTCCCGTCGCATTTCTCACACAGTCTTCCAATGGCAATGCCGGGTTGTTTCCGGCACATGATCAAATCAGGATGATGCTTCGCCATAGCTTCTGGAACAGTGTTTTGACCTGCAAATACATGACCAAGAGATGGGTATGTGAATGTTGAGCTTCATGTAAACATATAGAAACTGAAGATTTCAGAGTTTGCTTAGAGCGTGTGCATTCTATTCAAACGTGTGAATTATAGCAACATAAATTCTCCCCTTTTAACTTACGTCTAAGCAATCAAATCCAAAACTACACTGAATTTCAAATAAGCTTGCCTACAAGTCAATTTCTCAGGGGAATTTCCTCAAACACCTTACAGGCACAGCCCAAATTAACAAATTTCTGCGTAAGCACAGTCACGAAATCGCGAAACCAAATCGAAAGTCTGCTACAACTTCTGAAAGCTAACAATTCGAAGAGAAAAGAAACATAGCCATCAAAAAGCATAGACATCACAAAACCCTAAAAAAAAATTATCAAGAAACAAAAATCGAGAACCCTAGATAGAGGAATCCTGGAAAAACAAAATCTGAGATAGAACTTACAAGTGAAGGGAGATCAAGCTTGAGCCAATCAAGAGAATGATGCGACGAGAAATTTCACAGAGCGCCAAAGATCAACGAAGGGGAGGAAGCAAGGAGGAATAAAACGGGTTCTACGCTAATGACTTAAGTATCCAGATTAGTTTATTAAGTCGGTCTAATCATAATGGGCTTTTACTTTGGGCTATAAAATTATGAATCAAACCGAACCGGTAGACAATCTAAACCAATAGCCCAATCGATAATAGCCAATCGAAGCATGAGATGGAGACAGGCCCGTCTCTAATTTATTTTGAGCCTTAGGTCAAAAAATTTTTTTGAGCTTTTTAATGGCATATAAAAAAAAATCTGTTTTTTTAGCTTTTTAATAGTATATAAAAAACAAATTCTTTTTTTTTAGGCATTTTTCTCAAATATATATAAAACTTTTCATAATTTTTGGGTTTTTTTGGATATTTTCTCAAATATATCTGTATTTTTAAAAAAGTTTGGACTTTTTTCTTTAAACAATTAATTTTTTTTTTTGGCCTAGGGCATACGCTCATCCCGCCGCCCCCTAGAGCCGGGCCTAAAAAAGCATCAACTTACAAATTATGGCCATTAAAATCATCAACTATCGAGTCGGCCATTTAAACCATCATATTTTGTTGACTTCAAATTTAAACCCTCAACTTTTGTTGATTCGGCCAAAAAGAGCATGACGTTAAATCCGTAAACGGAACTCATAAACGGTGTTACAACTCCGTTGGTTTATTAAAACGACGTCGTTTCATTTCTAACCCAAAGCAAAAAAATCCACGTGTCACTACCCAAAGCAAAAAAAATTCATCGCCATAGAAGCTCTGCTAAACTTCTCTGAGGAAAAAAAACCTAAGAGAGAAATATATCCTTTTATATCATGAAGCTTTACTTAATCAAGGAAAAAAAAAAACCCACGAAAGATGGAATCGGAGATTGGACCAGAATCTGAGAAGTAACCAGCCTCGGAGAGAGATTGGAGTAGCTCTGTCCATTCGGGCAGCCGCTGGTGATAGGAAGGAACAAAATCGGCGGCGGAGACTCGGACTCGGTGAGTATGGCGCCGTCCCAGGGATATCATGGGGATAAGCGGAGGCAAAAACATCGATTGGGCGAGCCAACGGATGAAGGAGTAGACGCCAGGCGATGGAAACGACGAAGATTGGATACGCGGCCGATGAAGACGCCGGTTTCTACGAGCGAAGAAATCGAATCCAGCTGAGCAAGAGCATCGAAAGAGAGTGATTCGAGAGCTCAACTCTTTGATTTCCGGCAGAGGAGGTGGAACAGTTAACGGCTTTGGCAACTCCGATGAAGCAGGAGACGAAGAAGTCACATATACATCCGGCGGAGGAGGTGGTTCTTCTTGGTTTCAATGACACAAAGCTTTATCAATGGCTCTGGTTTGCCTAGTCAGGCTTTCTCGAATTCGCAGACTATTTGGCTCTCTGGTTCAAATGCGTTAGCTGGATCGAGCTGCGAAAGAGCTCGTCAAGGTCAGATTTACGGGTTAGAAACGATGGTGTGTATACCGACGGAAAACGGCGTCGTCGAGCTTGGTTCGTCGGAGATTATACATCAAAGCTCAGATTTGATTGGTAAAGTCAACAACTTTTTTCAATTTCAACAGTTTTTTTTTTTTTTTTTGATTAAGGGACTTTCTTGTTGAAATCTCGCATTCTCTCAGGTCGACGAGCAAGAGCTAAGCAAGCGATGAAATTTTTTTGCTTAGGGTAGTGACACGTGGATTTTTTTTGTTTTTTAGATTAGAGATGAAACAACGTCGTTTTAATAAACCAACGGAGTTGTAACACCTTTTATGAGTTCCGTTTACGGATTTAACATCATGCTCTTTTTGGCCGAGCCAACAAAAGTTGAGGGTTTAAATTTGAAATCAACAAAATATGATGATTTAAATGGCCGACTCGGTAGTTGATGTTTTTAATGGCCATAATTTGTAAGTTGATGTTTTTTTAGGCAGTTTTCCCAATTAGAAACCAAACAAACTAGAGTTGCTCGGAGAAAACAAAACCCCAGGACGAAGGAGCTACCAAAAATTTAAATCTCAATAAGATAGAGAAGTGAAAACTGACCTGATAAGCAGAGAAATCGAAAGATGGCAAAATGCGAGGAAGAAAATACAAGGAGTCACATAGAAGAATCGAAGCATGAGATGGAGATGGCGGCTAGAAAATAAAAAAACAAAGAATGAGATAGAAGAAGAGAAGAAGAATAATAGATTTAGGTTTTTTCTAAAAAAATTTCGTTTAACCGTTTCGAACCGAGAAGAGAACCGAATGAAATCATAAATGTTGTCGATCGGTTCTCTGTACATAACCGAAATATAACCAATTTTTTTAAAAAAACTCAGTTCGATTTTATTATATAAATCAACTAGATAAATAACCGCATATATGCAGGTTTGTAATTTAATATTTTATAACCCATTAAAAAAAATTAAAAATGAAAAAATAGAAATCAAAATTAGATCACCCGTGAAAATATATAATACATAAATTTATAAACAAAGTTTACGATGAAATAAATATATACATTGAAAGAAAAATTTGGTGAAGAGATATAGTAAATAGCTTTGGATACGATCATTGGATTTTAAATATTTTGGTATGTAATTGACACACTACGAAATTGTGGTTTATATAGAGGTGAGAAATTATAATTTTTTTTCTTTTATGATTAATTTCCTTAATCTAAATGAAAAAATTAAGGAATATTTTTTATTTTTATATTAATTTTGCTTTTACGATAAATTTAATTTTTGACTTTTTAATTTTTTTTTAGTAACTTTATCTTTTAAGATTAAACTTTCAACTTTGACTTTTCAGAATTTTTAAGTTTTTTTTATTAATCGATTTTATTTTTTTTTAACTTTGATTTTTAGTTATCAAACGATTAATATGTATAATAATCTATTTTATAAATAAATTTCCTTAATTTAACATCAACTTTTATTTTCCCTTTTTTCTGATAACTTTACATTTAGGATTAAGTATATGTTATATATATATATATATATATTTTTTTTTTTTTTTTTTGCCAATTTTACTTTTATGATTAAGTTTTTTTTCTTTTCTTTTTCCTAACTTTAACTCTAACTTTTAATTTTAAGATAAATTTTCTTAATCGAAAATCAACTTTTATATTAACTCGACACGTGTTAAAATCTGATCGATTAACTCGACATGTGTTGCGATCTTGCGAATTATTAACTTTGAGCACATCTGATTTTTCAATTTTTTTTATATAGTCGATTACATCTATATCTCATTTTGAATTGATTCGTGTTACATAACCTAAATTGGTTTTAGCCTTACCTAATGTCCATAGTGATGAAGCTTGGACGTTCTCCAAATTTCCAAATTGGAAATTTATCTTAAAATTTTTTATTTGACAATAAAGAAAAAAATATAATATAGACTTAATCATAAAAGTAAAGTTAGCAAAAAAACAATAAGGAAAATAAAAGTTGATTTTAGATTAAGGAAATTTATCTTAAATTTTTTTTAGAGTTAATCAATTATATTTTGACACGTGTAAAAAAAATTATCAATTATATTTTGACACATAATATTTATATATAATAATCGAGCTAATCCATTATATTATAACACATAATATTAATTAACAATAAAAGCTAAATTTATAATCGATTCCTATTCCTAATAGGTAAAAAATAAATAATAGTAGTTATCTTTATATTAAGGAAATTAAACAAAATCTATAAATAAAAAGCAAAAAATAAAAATTTAAAAGGAAAAACCATATGTGAGATTAGAATAAGGAAATTAAACAATAGGTAACAATCATAAAAAGAAAAGGAATAAAACCCAAAAAATAAAATTTTAAAAAGGAATTACCATATTTCAGTTTAAAATAAATAAATTTTATTATATAAAATTGAATGTTTCAAAGTTGTTAATTCACCTAATCGTGACACGTGTCAAGTCATAGTTGAAAAAAAATTAAATCGATTACTAAAAAAAACTTAAAAATTCTGAAAATTTAATAACCGATTAATCTTAAAAGGTAAAATTACTAAAAAAACTTTAAAGTTAAAAAAAATAAATTTATCTTAAAAGGTAAAATTAAAAAATTAAAAAAACATTCCTTAGTATTTCCATTTAGTTAAAGGAAATTAATAATAAAAGGAAAAGAATTTTAATTTCTTATGTTAAAAAAATATATTGGCCTTCTCATCAAGTAGGAGTATCTTCATTCCTATGAGCTCATTGTTTTTTTCAAATTTTTTGCCTCCCACTTTCTGATTAGACAATCTACGGTACGACGATAAGAGCACTTCATGTTTAAGCTATCAAAAATAATTAAAGACGATAAAATGGAAAACAAAATTAGATCACCCGTGAAAATATCTTATTCATAAATTTAGAAACATAGTTTACGATGAAAAAAATATATAGCTTGAAAGAAAAATTTGGTGAAAAGATGCAGTAAATAGCTTTGCATACGAGTATTGGACTTTTAATTTTTTGGTGTAATTGATATATTACCAAATTGTGGTTTATATTGATGTGAAAATTTAGAATTTTTTTTCTTTTACGATTAATTTCTTTAATCTAAATGGAAAACCTAAGAAATGTTTTTTCCTTTCTATATTAATATTGGCCTTTAGGATATATTTATTTTCTTAACTTTTTATTTTTATTTTTTAGTAACTTTATCTTTTAAGATTATGAATCAGAATTTTTATTTTTTTATTAATCAATTTAAAAATTTTCCAACTCTGACTTGACACGTATCGCGATCAGGTGAATTATCAACTTTGAAACATTTAGTTTTATATAATAAAAAATTACTAATTCTAAACTGAAATATGTTTTTTTTTTAGTTTTTTTTGTCTTTTATTTTTTTTAAAAAACTTTGGAAAGTGTAGATTATTATATAAAATTTGGTCGTGGTTGTATATTAATAATTTTCTTTTTAAAAGTTTCTTTTTGTCATAATGGAAAGGATAATAAACTTTTAATTTTGGTCGTATATTAATGATTTTCTTTGTAAGTTTAGAGAATATTTATTTTTAAGTTTTGTCGTGGTTGTAGATTATAACCTTTTAAGTTTCCTTTTGTCACTTTCATTTATTATAAGTTTTCCTTACTTATTCTTGTTTTTTTTTCTTTTTTATGATGCATTTTTTTAGTTTAATTTTTTTTAATATTTACTTTAATTTATTTTGACATTTTTATTTAAATTGACACATGTAAAGATATAAATTAACTGTGACAAATCGTGACTGATAATTATCATATGTGTTACATTCACGTTGAGAGATCCAACTTTATATAATAAAATATTATGTATCAAAATCTAATTAGGAATTTTTCTTTATACATGGCAAAATCTTTTCGAATGATTTGATTACTCATTAGTAAATATATAGAAATTAATATTATTTTTTAAAAAAAAATAGGAATGTACCTTATATATCTTCGGATGTATCTTTCAATTTAGCATAATTCTCATAATTTCGAAGTCGAACTTTTTCTAGAGGTATTTGACAAAATAATTGTCCCACAAAGGCAAATTTTGTTCTCTCAACTAATCTCATCATAAATTTATGACACAGACTTTATAGAAATACAAATTTATTTTTGAATTATGTTTGTTATTATTTTATTTTTATTAACTCTGTCTTGTAAGATAAATATAAATTTTCTATTTTTGTTTAGTAACTTTACCTTTTATGATTAGGAATCAATTATAATTTTTTCTATTTTTTATTATATGGTTTCCAATTAAATGCTATCACATGTTTTCAAATATTTAGTTTTTCTTATTCCTATTTGAATTATGTTTATTATTATTAACTCTGCCTTTTATGATAAATTTAAAATTTCTATTTTCTAATTTTTTTTAATAACTTTACATTTTAGGATTACGAATAAATCATAACTTTTCTGAATTTTTAGATTTTCCTTTTTCTATTAACTTTAGATTTTAGGATAAATTTACATTTTTTCCTTTTTGTTTAGTAACTTTACATTTAAGGAATATGAATCGATTATAATTTTTTCTTTTTATTGTTAATATTATGTGTCAAAATTTAATTGGAAGATTGCCTTTTTTTAGTTTAACTTCTTTTTTTAATATTTACTTTAATTCATTTTTACTTTTTAAAATTAAATTGACATATGTCATGAGCTAAATTAACCATGACAAATGTCACAATCTCGTGAGTAATAATTATCATACGTGTCACGCTCACGTTGAAAGATCCAACTTTATATAATAAAATTTTAATTCATTGACCGTTAGCTTTGACTGGTTTTTACCAGCGTGACGTGGGCAAGGGTCACAGACGTGACGTGGCTATTTTCACAATTTCAGGAACGAGTATGATCATATTCTAGACATGAAGGTGAAGTAAAGCAAAGAATCTATATTTTGTACATGCTTTAACAAAAACAAAATTTCTATCTTTTGATACCTTGTGATAACACAAAGAAGGTCGTTATAATTATGTTTATGGAAAAGCACTCATAACCCATGTTCGAAAAATCGAGAGATTTGTCGACTACTCGAGCGCCTAGGCGGTGGGCGGAGGAAAGCCGCCGCAATTTCGTCCTAATCGGTCGGATTAAGCGGTTTTTTGTTTTGCAACGATTAATGGGCGACTGGTGGTAAATCTGGAAAAAAACTGGTTCAGTTTTTTGACAAAATCAAATGAAAAAAAATCGGCTCAATCATATATTGGGTGATAGATATGATATAACCATGGAAAGAACACAAGAAAAATGAGCAAAACTGTCAACTATGGTGAAAAAGAATTATGAGAAAATTAGGGTTTTAGTCGCGTAAACGTGAAGAAAAAGATGAGGGTATTTTTGTCATTTCACATTAATTAAAGTAAAAACAACAAAAATAACAAAAACCCACAATCTCTGGGTCGAACCCGCGACTTCAGCATTAGAAATGACAACACATACCAATGTAACAGACAATATCTTTACATTTTGTACGCATATTTTAGTATATGTATATTAATATAATAAAAATAGTTATAAAAAATTAATTCCCGATTAATCTCTGACTAATCTCCAATTTTTTTGTAAAGCGCTAGGTCCAACCCGAACGTCCAACTAGCACCTAGCGATATTTTGAACATTGTTTATGTTTGTTTGTTTAGTTTATTTTATTTTTTAGTTATTCAAAAAGGCCGAAAAAATGTAAACGTTGTTTGTGTTGAAATAAAGTTTTTTTTTTTTTGGGTAAAAAGTGTTGAAATAAAGTTTTACATTACAAAAACAAATTGGCCGAAACTCCTAGTCTTCTCGGGTTTTGTGTTTTTTTTTGGCAGCGTTTAATTATTACGGCTTGGTTTTATGTGTTTCCTAAAAATGTTAAGTTTCAGAGTTCAGGGTAGGGCAGTGTTCGTAATCCACTAGGACTGGTTCTAATAAATGTGGTTATTTATGGGTAAAACAAAAATACCTAACTAGTACTATTAAACAAACAAAAAAAAGAAATTAAAACACGACCCCATATTTTCGTCCTTTTTAAAGATGTAGGTCGCTGAGGCTTAAATCTTCAAAACATACGTATAGTATAGTAAGTTCCATGCAAAGGACAACATATAATAACATCATTTCCCTTTTCCTTTTCTCTCTTTCTCTCTTTCCTCTCTTCAAGCTTCTTTAATGTCGGCTCTTCAATGTCTCACTTTCCTCTTCTTGATTCTTCTTCTTCTCCAATACACTACGTCAGCTTCGCCTCTCCCTCTCGCCCCGCGGCCGAACCATAACAACAGCAGCAGCCACAGCAACTTCGCCAAGCATCCACGCCTGGTGGTTTTTCCGGTGAACCGGAGTAGCTGCGATCTGTTCGCCGGCAAGTGGGTACGTGATGAGACGTACCCGCTTTACAGGGCCGAAGAATGCGGCGTAGGGATGATAGATCCGGGATTCGACTGCCAGACTTACGGCAGACCCGACTCCGATTATCTCAAGTTCCGGTGGCAACCTTTCAACTGCGACGTTCCTAGGTTATATAAACTCACTCACTAGCTACTTCATTAGACCAATTTAGTTAAATTAATTGGTTAATTGTTATTTTAAGTAGCTTTTTTATTTTGGTAAAGAGTTTTTTAGTACCAGCTTGCTTTTGAGGAGCATTGATATCGAGATTATCGTCTGGCCTCGAGTTTTTAAATTTATGTCCAGAGCTTTAATTGTGGGCGAATTAATTTATGCACCAATCAAGATTTAGAATACAATTACTAAATACAAAAAAAAAAAAATCAAGCCGGTTATATCATAATTTTTGTTTGATGATGTCATGCATATATAGTGTTTGCCTATTTGGATTATATGATCAGTGGTCCAATCAATTATGAGATGCATACAACAATACATATAATATTATATATATGGTTATGGACATTCTTCATAACCTCTTTTTTTTGTTCTGCAATTAGCTATGTGTGTATTACTTCAACTATTTTTTTAAAAAAGAAAGTTTAATTAGCCTTTTCGAGTTGTGTAATAATTGCAAGTTTAACAGATTCGTTTCTATTAAACAAAACGGAATTGATTTTGCTGCGATTAAAATAATCACTTGTTAGTAGTTGTAGGGTCGACGCAATGATTTATTTATTTAATGGTTCTGATTTTGTTTTTTGGAAAGCAGATTCAATGGGGTGAAGTTTCTACGAGAAATGAGGAACAAAACAATAATGTTCGTTGGTGATTCGTTGGGTAGAAACCAATGGGAGTCGTTGATGTGTATGATCTCTTCATCAGCACCACATATTCATACACATATCATCCATGAAGATCCACTCTCTACCTTCAAGATCCTTGTAAGTTCCCACACAAATTACTACTGTCGGTTAATGAATCTTTTAATTTGGGTTTCATTTTCTTGAATAACCTTGTGAGATTTGAGTCAAAAGTTGTGATTTCGAACGTCGTTTTCAACTGTTATTAGCTGCCCAACTTGACGTCGTCGGTGACTGTTTCACTGGTCCAATAATAAATAAAAGGGACAAAAGAAAAACTAAAACTCTCGAAAGCAACATCAGTTACTATTACACTTTAAAGTTTAAAATATTCTAGACGTATTTTAGTAGGCAAATGACGAAAATACTTTTTTATATATTTTCGTGTACCGTCCACAAACGTAAATGTCGTTTTTTACATGAACTAAATTGTCATGTACAATACTGTCAATACATAAAATGCTATTTTCTAATAACATTTTGAAAAAGTGTTAAAAAAAACTAATACTCCCTCCGTTTCTTTTTATAAGTAGTTTTGGCTAAAAACACGAATAATTAATAAACTCATCATTTACCAAAAAATATCATTTAATATATAAATTAAAAATAATCCAGCCAATCATAAAAAAAACTGCAGAATATTATTGGCCCTACAGTATTCGATAAAGGTAAAAGTTGCATAGAAACATGAAAACAACTTATATTGTGAAACAAAACAAAATCTCTAAAACTACTTATAAAAAGAAACGGAGGGAGTAAAACTTAAATAAAGTGCCAAATTTTGCAAAACAGCCAATATTCTATTAAACTTTATATTTTGGTTTTAAGTATTATATTGATCTATTACACTTCTGTGCATGAATATGGAATATTATTTATTTGCAGATACTTAGATCTAAGCTCTTCAGATTAGAATAAGATCCACTAGCTACTAACAAAACAAGTTCTCTGAATTAATCTTTGTTTCAGAATATTATGCCAAAACTTTTAAATCTTTTTGGTAAAATTTGAAAAAAGTTTAACTCTAAATTAGTTTTAACTTGTAACTATATTTTCTTAAGGTTTCAGATACTAAAGTTTTAATTGGTGATATAAGATAATACAACTCTAGGTCCCACTTATCTAATACCAATCAGAATGATAACAATTTTAGTTTGCTAAAAACAGTTTCAGGTCTATTCCTTAAAATTAGTTGAAAAGTGACGTTAGCACAAAAATAACATTTAACTTTTTCCAACAATACAAAAACAAATAATCACAATGTTTTTTCTTCATTCATTTCATTGTTCCTTCTATCCATTTAATCCTTCATAATCTCTCTTTATCTCTTGTGTTATCTAGTTGTTTATTACCTAAATCACTTCAATATCTTCTGCTAATACATGGATGCATCAAATGACAGGACTACAACGTTAAAGTGTCATTCTATAGAGCACCTTATCTTGTAGACATAGACAAAATTCACGGAAAGACAACTCTTAAACTCGATGAAATCTCTATCGATGCATCGGAGGCTTGGCGCACGGCCGACGTTCTGCTGTTCAACACTGGTCACTGGTGGAGCCACACAGGTTCTTTACGAGGGTAAGCTACAAAAATTTAACCTCTATTGGTGCATTTTCACGTACCTAGTGGGGGGTAAAATGGAGTGAAAAGTGAAAGTTTTTTGGGGGGTGAGACAGGTGGGAGCAGATGAAGACAGGAGGGGGATATTACGGAGACATGGATAGGTTGGTGGCATTGCAAAAAGGACTAAGAACATGGTCTAATTGGGTCCTGAGTAATACCAACTCTCCTCTCACTAGAGTTTTCTTCCTCTCCGTCTCACCCACACATTACAAGTATGTACCTCTCTCTTTTTCTTTTTTTTCTCTAAGCTCATTTTTGGTTTTATATACATATATATCCATTTTTATCTCCAAATTAGTAACTCATAAATATATGACAGTGATTGTTTGTATAAGCTAGCACGTGTAGTGTTGATAAATAATAAATAAATCATCGTGATATATCAACGGCAAAGTATTTAATAAAAGGAAACACAATCAAACACATGCATTGGTTTGAGTTGAGGGTTTTAATAGATGTTGCCAAACTATATATATTAAATAAATTGGCTATGTAGTTGCTACCAATTTACTACTATTATCTACTTACCATTGTGGCCTCACTTTTGCTAGCTAACCACAACAAAATGTAGACTATATATATATATATTGTCATTTCAAAACGTGAACCAACTTTTTTCCTTGTCCAAAACAAAATGTTCATGGTTAATGGCACCTTGGCATGTTTTAGTTGACTCTAAAAAGAGATATAGTTTTTGCATTATTTCATCAAAACAAATATAAAGGATAAACATGAGAATGAATAGTCTGTTGGTAAAGGTCCACTTATGAGCTGTGTGTTTGAATATGGTTCCAAATAATACTTCTATCGTTTTAGCTAGGCCTAGTTTTAGCTGTGCCAATGAGAAAACTTTTCTCCTTGCAACTTGCGGAAGTAGATGTAATGTAGCCGCAAACATAACAATTAATGTTGTATCCTACCATTTCTAGCTATAATCTTTAATAATACTGTTCCCTAACCATTAATGGAGTTTAAAAAAAATTAGTTTATTTTCTTAGTATGCATGAAGTTGATAAATAGACTTTCTTGGATTTCAAAATTGCATCTTACACAAATATAGGAAAACAATATATTGATTTATACATACTTGATGTGAAAATGTGATGCAGTCCAAATGAGTGGACTTCAAGAGCAAAAGCTTCAACGATGACTCAAGGAGCAAAAAGCTGTTATGGTCAAACGACACCGTTTTGTGGAACAACGTATCCAACAAGCTCATACGTAAGCCAGAAGAAAGTGATTGACGAAATGGTGAAAGAGATGAAATCTCATGTCTCATTGATGGATATATCTATGCTCTCTGCTCTTCGAATCGACGGTCATCCTTCGATCTACAGTGGAGATATCAATCCTTCTCTAAAGAGAAATCCTGACCGTTCATCTGATTGTAGCCACTGGTGTCTTCCTGGTCTCCCAGATACTTGGAACCAATTGTTCTATGCTGCTTTGTTGTTTTAAATAAGATTTGAATCAAGATCAACCAAATGTATCTATTGAATTTCATAGTTTCGTTTTAATTGTAAGTTGTGACGTTTAACCAAATATATAATTGTGATCTGTGAAGCTCTCTTATCTATCACACTTGTCCACTGATTGTTGGTAAACTGAACGAATATTATCAACGACCGGCTTCAAATATTAGAAGAAATTATGGACACCAAAGGTTGGAACTTCTAAGGCTTATAAGAAAAAATTAAAGAAAAAACATTCAGAAATAACAGTTTTGGGCATAATGGATAACCAAACAATTAAAATAAAAGGCCCATGCATTGGGCTTGAAACTTCTGATTTTAGACCCATCTCAATTATAGCCTATTGTGAAAACTGATCGAAATATCTAGGCATGCGAATTCGGTTAGTTCTGGTATTTCGATTCGGTTAGTTCAGTTTTTCGGTTAGTTTGGTTTTCAAAAATCATATCGAAAATAACCGAATAAAATATCGGTTCGGTTCTCGGATAATCCAATTATTATTTTTTTGCCGAAAATAACCAAATTTGGTTCGGTTAGCAAATTTAGTTTAGGGAAATTTTGGATAGTTTGGGTTATTTAAAAAAAAAATCAAAAAAAAACTTTGCAAACAAATATTATTATTATTATTTTTAAAAAATTTTGGTTAACCGATCGGTTCGGTTTGGCCGAACCAAAAACCAAAATTAATTATAAACATTGCCGAAAATAATCGAAAGATAACCGAACCATAACCGAATTTACAAAACTTCGGTTTGGTTCGGTTCGATTAGCTCGGTTCGGTTAATAATCCAAGCCCTGGAAATATCCATACATTAAAATAAACTCTGATTCACATTGATTTCATTATCTCACAATCTCTCTGTTCTATATTCACACTTTGAAGTCTCCACAAATTCTTCACTTTAGATTCTAACCATTGATTTCTTGTTCTCACTATCCAATGAAAAAAAATCATTTAAATCCGAAATATTAAGATGACGTCGTCCAACACTATTGATCTTGTTAAAGCATAGAGCCATGCACAAACGACCTAAATCTGTCCTCATAAAGAACGTATGTACTGTTTTACATGTTAAATGCCTTTATAAATCTTTTACGTCGAAATTACATATTTAATACATTGAGTTGCAATCTCAGAAATACACAAAAGTTAAGTTGGAGGCAATTTAATCAAATTGCAAATCATAATGTGTGAGTTATAATCGCCAAGAAAAAAAAAAAAAAAAATTTTGAAGACAATTTCAAGATGAAACAACGGACTACCATATTTAACCAAAAAAAAAAAAAACGGCCGACATATAACAACTACAATTATGGAGTGTGAAACTTCTTTGCTTGATTAATCACTCGATTTGGTCAACGAATCTATACTCATCTTAATGACCAAGTCCAATCGTAAAAGTAGGAGTCTTATATATGACTCATTCTTCAGCTGAACATAAACAGTATGAGAACATGTTAATAGACAATCAATTACAATTCGTAGCAATTTGCTTATAATGAAATTATATATATATATATCTGATTGCTATTTTAAAAGTATATAATGCAGAACCCACCGAATTGCCATCACAAGTCTTTAGTAGTAGTTGGGTTTTGTCGAAAGAGCGTGAAAATATCTATCTAAACAAGTATGTGCAGAGAAATATAAGTTTATTTATCTTTGGTTTCTGAAATCATTTACTAATTAATGGAGTAACTTATGCGTAAGGCAAAAACCACACAAAAGTTATGAATTGATACAATAGAGTAATAGACTGTCAAAGCATTGTTTTTGAAAAAAGTTGTTTGCTAGCTTTGTATTCATGACAAACGAGAATATTTGTAGACGGTGAAATATTGTATTCAAGGTAAACTTAATTAGTTGTGAAGTTTACCACCACGAATAATATCATTGATACAGAATTTTGGTCTTATCAAATTAGCACATACTTAAAAAATCTATTAAAAGGTTATGATAGAAGGGAAAAGAAAATCAGAATAAGCACGCATATATCTAATTTGTTCTCGAATAATTAATGTTTAAATTCAATCATAATATTTTCTGAAAACACTACTATTATAAATAAACAAAATAATTCGCTTAAAAAAATCTAATATCTAGTTAGAATATCTAAACTTAAAAATTGTTAACGCATATACTTGAACTCGTATTTACGGATACATATTGGTCATGTTCGTTTGTCTGCCGCTAGCGACTGCGCCTGTGACATGCGGTCAAACGATGCAACCAGACTCAACGGTTGTTGTTTGTTTGGCAGTTACGCAGTTGGTAGTAGCGATTGATCGCAAAAATTCTAGACGCAACATTGAATTTTTTTAGCGAACAGAAATTTCAGACATAAATCGTTGCGTCTAGAGGCTGCGTCAGGTAAATGAACATTGCTTGGTCGCATCCACAGCCTCCTACGACAAACAAACGAACATACCAACTAATTACTAAGTCTTACACACATATTCGAATATAAAATCTGAAATATATCCAAGCAAACTAAGTAGAATATCGGATATGAGTAGAGAGATAATCAACTTAACCAAGAAGTTGTAGTGAGGTGGTTCTCATCCGAAGAAGTTTCGACTCTGTTGGTTCAGGCAAGGAATCGAGTTTCCCTAGGTGCGAAATTATCAAACTAACTCTTGACCAAATGGAGCATTATAAATGGATTGTATCACTTTCGCTCGGAAAATTAGTTTGTGTCCGTTAAGGGCCCTAGTTTAAGGATGCCAAAGTTTCATCTTTAGCAAACAAATCTATAAACGAATACCGTTTTGTAAAGAACTATCCGTTACTGATGTCACAACTCGCAAAAAGGTTTACTTACACACTCTTAAGGAGACTTGAATTTTTTAATTAGAAGACCTCTCGTGTGAATTGAAGATAATTATTCCCAAAAAAGAACAAACAAGCATTATAATTTCACAACGGTCATCAAATGGAAACAAAAGAAGGAAGGCTCCTCTCTCAGTCCTCAACGGTCACTTGCTGCGACTACGACCACCAAATATCTCATCCAATCAAATTACAACGTGTATGTAACCCATTTTAAGGGACCCACAAAAGTGATGAGTCATCAATCAAACACTTCTTTAACACAGATACGTTACCAAGCACATGGCCCAACTTATTTTTATTCCTTTCATTTTTTAACGTGTTTTTAACTTAATCGAAAATGTCCGTTTTACCCTCACGAATCAAAACATAAAAAATGCTCACTTCATCGTTCTACTTTTGCGGGCGGTGAATGACCGTTTTGTCCTCGAAGATTCTCTTTGGTTTTTGCTGTTTTTCCTTGATTTTTTTTATTTTATTTTATTTTATACAAGACTTTTTTTTAAACATCTATTTTTATTTATATACTAGATAAGTACCCGCATATATACGGGTTTGTAGTTTAATATTTTATAATCCGTTAAAAAAATTAAAGACGAAAAATAGAAAACAAAATTAGATCACCCGTGAAAATATATAATACATAAATTTAGAAACAAAGTTTACGATGAAATAAATATATACCTTGAAAGAAAAATTTGGTGAATAAATGCAGTAAAATAGCATTGGATATGTTTATTGGACTTTTAATGTTTTGGTGTGTAATTGACACAATACCAAATTGTAATTTATATAAAAGTGAGAAATTATAATTATTTTTCTTTTATGATTAATTTCCTTAATCTAAATGGAAAAACAAAATATTGTCTTTTCCTTTTTTTATATTAATTTTGCCTTTTAGGATACTTTTTTAATTTTTAATTTTAATTTTTAATAACTTTACCTTTTGAGATTATAAATCGATTATTAAATTTTCAGAATTTTTGAGTTTTTTTATTAATCGATTTTAAGATTATAAATTGGTTATTAATTGATTTGAGTAACTTTACATTCAATTTTATATTATAAAATTCCCTTATTATAAACTGAAATATTATTTATTTATTTATAAAAAAGTTGCTTTTTGTTCATTTTCTTTTTATGATTGTTATCTATTGTTTAATTTTCTTATTATAATCTGAAATATAGTTTTTCTTTTTAAAAAAAAAAAATTTGGTTTTCATTTATAGTTTTTGTTTAATTTCCTTAATATAAACATAACTACTATTTTTTCCTAATACATTTTAAGCTTATAGTTTTTGTCTATTTTTTTCTAATACCTTTTAAGATTCCTAAAATTTTACTTTTATTGTTAATATTATGTGTTAAAATATAATTGGAATTTTATCAAACACATGTCAAAATATAGTTGGAAATTTATTAAACATACGGTAAAATATAATCGATTAACTTTTCACGTTTAAAATATGGAAATTTATTAAACACGTGTCAAAATATAATTGGAAATTTATTAAACATTTGTAAAAATCTGATCGTTTGACTTAACACGTGTCGCGATCATTCGAATTACTAACTTAGAAACATTCTGTTTTATATAATAAATAAAATTTGACATGTTTAGATTTTTTATATGAAATCTAAACATATAAGAAGTCATATAATAAATAAAATTTGACATGTTTAGATTTTTTAAATGAAATCTAAACATATAGGAAATCAAGTACTTAAAAAAAATTTATGATTAATTTCAAAAACTTATGAAATAAATCTTTGAAGGAAAATTTTGGTGAAACATTTGCTGTAAATACATTTGGTTACGATTATTGGATTTTTAATTTGAATGTGTAAAAGTATATATTTATCTTTTGTAAATAAATAATAACACATATTCAACTTTAATAAAATATTATGTGGTTTTTCTTTTAGTTAAACGGAATAATAAACTTTATTTTTTCAATTTATAAGATAAATATATTTATGTTTTAATTAAGATATTTATATGAATCACACATTTTAAAAAAAAATTATGTGTGATTTTGTGTGATTTTTTAATTAATATTATGTTTGATTTTTAATTAAGATATTTATATTTATGTTTTAATTAATATTATGTGTGATTTTTAAGTTTTAAAAATCACACATTTTAAAATTTAAAAGGTGTAGATTATTATACAGAGTTTGGTTGTGGTTGTATATTAATAATAATTTTCCTTTTTAAGTTTTCTTTTGTCATAATGGAAATGATTATAAACTTTTAAATTTGGTCGTATATTAATAATTTTTCTTTTAAGTTTATAGTATATTTCTAATTTTCATTTTT
>PKML01021558.1:585877-615810 GCA_002933935.1 Eutrema yunnanense | reverse complement strand
AAAAAAAAATTAGTTTTTTTTAGTTTAACATTTTTAATATTTACTTTAATTTATTTTTACTTTTTTAATTAAATTGACACATGTCACGATCTTAATTAACAACGACACATGTCACGATCTCGTAAGTTATAATTTTGCTTACGTGTCACACTCACGTTGAGGGATCATGTTTTATATAATAAGATAATATCCAAAATTACATAAAAAGTATACAAATAATAAACTATAATTTTAAAAAATAAGAAAACAAAAAAAATACATATGTTGATGTTTTTCAAAAAAAAGTTTTACTCAATTTTATATTCGCATTTGATCTATTGCGAATTTCATCTTTGGTTATCAACATAACCAATTCAAACACATTTTTCTCATGTTGTATTACCTTAGCCAACTCTCAATTTAGATAAAGAAATATTCTTCGGTTAAAAATTGAAAATTCAATCCCTTCAATGTATCGATTATTTCGAAAGAAAAAATATTGGGATTTATTTTCTAGAGTATTTATAGACTATGTTCGTTTGTTCATCTGGCATTTGCATTCAGATGATCCATTTAAATGATTCATCTAGATGATGCATCTGAATGATGTTCGTTTTCATTTTTGGTTGTTCATTTGGATGATTCATGGATGAACATTTGTTTGTTTGATCATTTTACATCGACATCTAGATGCTTTTAATATGAAAATGACTAAAATATTCATATTTTAATCTAATCATATTTTAAGTCTTAATCTTAACCATATTAATTTTAATTCATGATCTAAACAATATTTACAACCAATTCATTTTTAAATTATTATTTTTGACATTTGTAAATTTTCATTGTCACGAAAAATATTTTTTATAAGAAATTTTATCATATAAATTTATAATTTATAAATTTCTAGTTTGATTAAATATTTAAATTTAATAAATTATTTATGATAAAAAATTAAAAATATATTTAGGAGTGAAAACACAAAATTTAAATTAAAAATTCATCAGATTCCACTAGATATATTTGTTTTTGATATTTAAATCAATGACTGTTTTTTTTAATTGAATGATTCTTCTTTTGCACATTTTATGCAATGTCGAAGAGTGGATGAAGTTCCACTAGGGAGGGTATTTTTGATAAAGATCAATTTACTTTTTACAAAACAAAATAATTTCAACACTAAAACCATTAAATATTTTCCCAACAAATTTGCATTCTACTTATCTCACATAACTAAACTGTTTAGTCCAGCCTTTTTTGTAAACACAATTTTATATTCTTTTGCACATTTATGAAATATATATATAAACACAATCATACTAGCCTTAATTTGTTCCGGTTTTTTTTTCATCTTCTGTGAACTAATCTCATGTAACACAAAACAAACGAGGTCATAGGTCGAAAAACATAATAGGGTGTGTTTTCCGATGATTCTTCGATGCTCATATTGGTAACAAGGAAGAAAAACCACATAGATTTGTGTCAACGGAAGATAATCGAAAAACGTGGAAGAGAGAAAGTTATGGTGACTCCGAGCATGGTGACTTCGGGCGTGATTCCAGACATGACATATTTAAATAAACGATGACCGGAAGTTTAATCGGAATATTCAAGCTACAAGACTGAATATTACTCGGAAGAGAAGTCATCTCGGAAGTTAGAAAAATCAAAAAGCTAAGTGTTTAGAAAGAGTTTTTCAAATATAATATTTACGAGTTAATAAACGTTTGCAAAAACAATTACCAGATGAAAATAGATATTTTCCATTTTTAGGAAAAAATTAAAAAAATGCCCTAATCGAAATAGATATTTCCCTATTTTGTTGTCCAACAAAAATAGAAAGACAATTTATTTTCTTCTCTTTTCTGGTCAACAAGAGCAGATATCCTTTTTGTGAACTTGTGAGGGAGGTAAAGGACAAAGCCGTAAATAGAGAGAGGATTGTAAGTTGCAAGGGTATATACGTCTTTTTCAAAGTCAATGAAAACAAAAAAAAACTAGTAAGCGGCTCGATAAACACGGACTACTCCATTATTTATTCATTACCTTTCTCTCTTAGATTTAAACCTCTTCTTCTTTCTCTCTCCTTCCTTCCTTGTCACAAAACATATAGATCGTCTTCAACAAAAACAAATCTCAAATCTTCGAATTCGAAATCTCTTCAAGGGTTTTAATTTTTAAACGATGTCTTGTTCCGTCGCCGTCTGCAACTCTCCGGTGTTTTCTCCGTCGTCGTCTCTTTTCTGCAACAAAGCTTCTATACTCTCTTCGCCGCAGGAAACCATCTCCCTCACTCTTTCCCATCTCAAACCGTCGACTTCTTCTCCTTCCTCTCCTTCCTCCGCGGCTTCCCCCAAATCTCCGTTCCGTCTCCGTTTCCAGAAACCACCCACCGGTTTCGCTCCTGCGCCGCTAGGGTTTGGATCGGACTCTGTCTCCGCCGCGTCATGCACCGGCCAATCTCCTCCAGCAGGGGTTTTGAAGAGGAAACGGCCGACGAGGCTTGATATACCGATTGGTACGGCGGGTTTCGCAGCTCCGGCGTCGGAGGTTGCGGTTGCGACGCCGAGGGAGGAAAGTAGAGAGGTTGAGAGAGAAGGCGATGGCTATTCTGTTTATTGTAAGAGAGGAAGGAGAGAAGCTATGGAGGATCGCTTCTCTGCCATCACCAATCTTCAAGGAGATCACAAACAGGTAAACTTCAAATTTCAAATTTTTCAAATCTCGATGAGAATTTAGTCTAATTGGAGTGATTTTGAGTCAATTAGGGTTTGGGGAAAATGGTTGATTAATCTCGATGAAGTGCGATTCTAAACGCTGTTTTTGTTTTGTGCAACTTTTAGGCGATATTTGGAGTCTACGATGGTCATGGAGGAGTCAAAGCGGCTGAGTTTGCGGCTAAGAATTTAGATAAGAACGTTTTAGAAGAGGTAGTTGGTAAGAGAGACGAGTTAGAGATTGCAGACGCTGTGAAACGCGGTTACTTGACCACAGACGCTGCGTTTCTCAAGGAGAAAGACGTTAAAGGCGGTTCCTGCTGCGTCACGGCTATGGTCAGCGATGGGAAACTCGTTGTGGCCAATGCCGGTGATTGTCGCGCCGTCGTGAGCGTAGGAGGTGTCGCGGAGGCCCTTTCTTCCGATCACCGCCCGTCCAGAGACGACGAACGGAAAAGAATTGAAACCACGGTGAGAATCTCGATTTTAATGTAAAGTATATATGGAAAAGTATGGTTTCTAATTAGAGATTTAATCTTCTCGCAGGGCGGATATGTTGATACATTTCACGGTGTTTGGAGAATCCAAGGATCTTTAGCTGTGTCAAGAGGAATCGGTGATGCTCATCTCAAGAAATGGGTTATCGCCGAACCAGAGACAAAGATGTTGAGAATCGATCAGGACCACGAGTTCTTGATCTTGGCATCGGATGGTCTATGGGACAAAGTGAGTAACCAAGAAGCAGTAGACATTGCTCGTCCCTTCTGCGTAGGAACCGAGAAGAAACCATTGTTGTTAGCCTGTAAGAAGCTTGTCGATCTCTCGGCTTCACGAGGCTCATCGGATGATATCAGTGTGATGTTGATCCCTTTGCGCCAGTTCATCTAGATATAGAAGAGCGTCTTAGAGATTTTAGATAGAAATTTGGAGGGCTTCCTTTGATTTTAAATTTATTTAACTTGATTAATTCATTTATTTATTCTTTCTAACTTAGTGAAAAGCTAAACTCAATGTGGCCTATGTACTTGTATGAATCGAGCATTAATCCAATTTAATTTATTTTTCAGTTCGTTATTATATTTTTTTTTGGGTATATTATCCACCTGATGACAATGCAAACACAAGGTAAAATAGAGCTTGGAAGAGATTTGACCCACCTGATGACAAAAATACATATTATGTGTAGTTGAAATGCACCTGAAAGTAGCATACAAGTTGTATTTTTATTGTGTATGTGTGTTATGTTTGTAGTTGAGCTGTTGTACCTCGTCTCCGAAAATTAGAGCATGTTTTGTGGTCTAGACATGCGTTTTGAAGATGTCTATAAGCTCAATTTGCTTTTTAGTAACCTTAGAATTTATAAAGATGGCGTTTACCACTCTACAAACTCAAAGAGAAACGAATACTTTGTCATTAGTTTCAATAAACTTGTATATTCACCTTGTATTTTTGATTAGTTTCGATCCATAAATCCAACATGACTCGTATTTGAGATGCAAAGTGAAATTGACATGATATGTGATGCTGGTCAAAGAGTCACTCTGCCAATATTGTTTCGAAATGGAACTTAGGTGCAAGAGAATTTGATCGAGAGAATATGATCTACCAAAAGGAGAGTGTTTTTTTTTTTTTTTTTTTTGCATTTTACTTACACATTTGAGTCCCAAGAGTGAAGAGGGCCAAGAGGGCCATTCGGTAAAGAATTTGTAACAAAATTCACCAACATTGGGCCAAACTCAAAACCAAATAGTCCGAAATAATTTATTTGCACACAGGTAGTTTAATTTTTCTTATCAGTCGTATTCATACTTTCTATATTCATTTATTCATACTTTCTACATTCAATCTTGTTATACACACATGTCTTAACCTAGGAAATCTTAATTTATAGCACACATATCTAACAATGTTGTTGAATGTTGACATGGATTAAACCCCCTTAACTTTCGATAAATTTCATTAATAGGAGGGAAATGATTTACAAATTGTGTGTTGCAACCTATTTTGAGACGAATCACACTCTAATTGCAAGTTGAAACGAGCCCACGAAGATGAAACAGACCACATGAAACAGAGAAGAGAAGAAATGAGACATGCGGTTTACGGTTTCATATATATCGGTATGATCATAGTCCCTATTTTCGATCAGGAATTTACGTCCAACAATTCAATATGATTAGATAATCTTGAGTTTCTCACACAAACCTAAGAGCTTCAAGATTTGATTCAACGATAAAACATTTGGTTTTTGGTTTTAAGAGGGAGAAGAACTAACAGCAAAATCCTCCACCTCAAAACAATTCTCGCTCTTGTAAAATACTCCCTCTCCGACGGAGTCTTTGACTGCTTGGTTAAGTCTTTACTGTTTAAACCAATTAATCCACCGGTTCAAGTTAAAACCATTGTTCCAAAAACATTGAGTTACTTTGAATCAACAACATTGTGAAATTGAAAAGTGAATCTTCGACTAGTGGCAAGTTCTCGAATTCTTTAAAGATTGTGCGTCTCTAAACTTCCTAACCCGATATCCGTTTAAAAAGAAGAATTAGAGGTTATGGAACCGGTTCAATGTTGGTTTAGTTGGTTATTAGCTTTGGTTTATTCTTACTTGTATATTTATGCTCCATCTTGTACGCATTTTATATTTAACGAAGGAAATTCACAAATGTTTTAAAAAATTATAAATGTCTTTTGACGGGGAAATGTATGAATTTCGGTCCCTAATTTCTGATTAACTTAAATTGGGATGTCGACACAAAAAAAAAAAAAAAAAACCTAAATTGTGAAAATATCATAAATATTAAGGTCGACGATCTATTTTTTGATGAAAACTTTCGTATAATAACACATCTACACAGAATTTAGCTATAGTACTATTTTCACAACATTTAAAAATTAAAAACTAATTTTACCACGAAATCAAAGTTCGAAACCAGTTTTGGAAAAATTGAAAACTCGAATTTAAAATATAACAAAATAAGAGAAGCAAAAAATGTGCGGTGAAAAAAAAAAAAAAAAGGTGCGGTGATAATGAATGAGTACCGACATGGAGAAGGTCGATAAAGGGAGGAGAAACAAAAAGAAGGATTACGTTTGTGAAAAGAGGAAGAAGACAATGGTCAAAGTAAGAACGAAAAAAAAACAACACGTGAAAGAGAAACACATGTTTTTGTGTTGTAGGCGGAGAACACGTTGTTGTTTTTTGTTTTGCTCAATGGACCCCAAAAACGGCACGTTGTTCGGCTTTTCTATTTGATGTTTTTTTTTTTTTCCCCAACTCAATTTTTTATATTTTCTCCAAATCTTTTTTTTTTTTAAACTTAACCAAAACCAAATATCCGGCAATTTAGCAGTTCAGTCCCACACACATCATGTGTTCTACCAATTCAATGTAACTAAACTAAATGTTTGTTCACTTAATTTAGCTTCCATCTATCGATTTCATTTATGAAGATGAAAGCCTAACAAGTAACACCATGACCTACAAGATCGACATTTGAGTTAATCGACTAAACCTAACTTTACTTGTAATTTTTCCATATTTTAATTTTTGAAAAATCATGGTTTTGCACATCTTGTCTCATCTCATTACGAGTCAAAGTCCATCTCATTATGTTTTGTTTTCCTTGAAGAGCCAATGTTTCCTAGGCGAATGACGCTTGAAAAGAAAAAAGTTGCTGAATTAGACTTCTCAACAAATCCATAATTTTAAATAATAAAATAAGCAACTCAAAACATATCGCATCGCATGCAATTAAATATTCACGATCGAAGACAGAGTTCGTCGCCTACAACTGGCCATTGGTTGGCATTATTTTACTATTCTTTAGAAGTTAGAAACGGTGTCTTTGCGTGTGGTCCCTCATTTTTTAATTGAAGATAAACTATAGTCAAATTGTCGAACCTCCCTTACTCGAATGTAGGTCTGGACAAAATACCCGAATTCGAAAAACTAAACCGAATCCGAACCGAAATTAATAATATATCCGAACGAATCATAAATTTCTATCCGAAGAACCGAAACCGAACCTGAACCGAGAACCGAATAGATACCTGAAATACCCGAAATACAATTATATACCCAAAATATTAATTATATTTAGACTTGATAACCCAAAATTACAATTATAAATTCGAAGATATGAGTTATTTTTATACCAAAATGATTGAGAGACCCAAAATAACCAAAATATATGAAGTTTTTAGGTATATTTGTTAAGTTTTGACGACATTTTATTTAAATTTAACCAATTTTATTTAAATTTAATCAATTTTAATTTTATTTTTATGATTTTTTCGGGTATCCGAAACCGAACCGAACCCGAATGGATCCAAACCGAACCCGAACCGAAATTCTAAAATACCCTAGTGGATAATAAATAGGGTTGAGCGTTTTAACCGTACCCGAACCCAAACCCGACCCCGATCCGAACTAGAAAAATAACCGAACGAGTCTTAGGGTCTAAGTACTTCGGGTTTCGGGTAATACCCGAACCAAACCGAAACCCAAACTACAAACCCGAATTACCCGAAGTAGCCAATTAACCCCTTTGTTATACCTAGGGCTGAGCGTTTTAACCGTATCTGAACCCGACCAATTTATGGATTTGTTTTGTTGAATTATGGGGACTTGTTTACGGGTATTTCGGGTTTTGATCATAGTATGGGTAAAAATACTTGAACTTACCCAAATTTACCCGAAACAATAGTTACTTCGGTTATAACCGAATCTGAACCGAACCCGATTAGTACCGAACCGAACCCGACCTGATGGTTTAAAATATCCGAACGGGTCCTCTAAACCTAAACCCGAAGACCCAAAATACCCGACCTGAACCCGAAATTGGACCCGAACGCCCAACCCTAATAATAAATCATAAACCCAAAAATTTGAAAACCCGAATGGATCCGAACCGAATCCGATCGGATATATGAACGCCCAGGGCTAGTCCAATGGTTAATCAAAAAGTTCATTAATGTTCTTACGCCAAAAATTTTGACTTTCGATATTCAAAAAATGCAATATCTACTGCTTAATGGAAGCAAACTTACATGAAATCTCCAGCGTGGTGCAAACAAAGCCGTTTATCATGGTTGTGGATCCTTGTGGAGCGAAGATAATTATTCGTTGTTGAATTGTCTTGTAATTGTTCTCATAATTTGTTCGTAAGTGTTGAAAAAAACTTTAGTCAAATCAAATGATTTACTATTTCAGTAACCAGTTTCGCAATGTGATTCAGGAATCAATGGATTAAATGCAAATCATAGATATGAAATCAATTTGCGAGGCGAAGGAATGGCAAGCGGCTCAGATGCTTCTCCCTCCAGCTTCTCGTCTCCACTCAAATACTATTACCGGTACATCACCTTGCTCCAGCTCTGTCCTCTCTTGCAAGGTGGATGCTGCGTGGAGCTCGGTTTCCAGAATGTGTGGTGTAGGTGGTGTTTTCTTCGGCCCAGGTAGTGAAGGCTTGGACAAAATCTCCGATCACCATGCATGTGTTTCCTCGGCTCTTATGGCGGAAGCTTTGGCAGTGAGAAAGGTTGTTTCTTATGCAGCAAGCGCTTACAAATTCGAGCAATGATTGTGCTTTTCGATTGTCAAGTTCTAGTGAATCTCCTTCGATCAAAAGATCACTCGACGAAACTAAAAGGGATTCTACACGATATTCATTATCTTTGTAGATCCTTTGTCTCTATCTCTTTTTCTTTTATTCCGAGATGTAAGAATATTGTGGCTGATTCCTTAGCAAAGACAGCTCTTGTATTCGCAAACTCTACCTCTTTTCCAGGAGAGTAATGTTCTATAAAAGTATTGTTCGACCCAAAAAAAAAAAAATGTGCAAACAATATTCATTCTTTTTGTGTGTGTGTGTGCAACTACAAACAATATTCATTCTAATTATTTGATTTTAAGCATTGCAGTTTTCATAACATTTTGACAGTCCATACCGCCTCAACTACGCTTATAATAATGCTTCGACCGTCTAGATTCCTCATTATGTATTACTGCAACTTTTACAGCCATTCGGATCGATATTTTGGTGATACGAAGATCAGTGTGCATGATCTTGAATCAATCCTTACAATAAAAAAGTTTGAAGATGATGTTGTTAGAGGTTTCTTCGGAGTTGCAATAACATAAGCATGTTGTATTGTCGGCCACCTTAATTTCGAGTTTTTTCTGCATCGTCTCTGTCTTCTCCTCCCACGACACTTATCAACATAAACAGCAACTTATGTCTCTATTGTGTTTTGCTCTTTGGCATGCATCTTAGTACCCGAAAATTCTGTTTATTATATATTTAATTCAATTATTAAAGCAAATCAACATCCTTTTTTAATGTCTCTCTTTCCATTAATTAAAATATTGTCTCTAAAACCACGCGCCTCAATGTCAAACAGTTCTTGATTATCTTAGCTTTTTCATTTTTTAAAAATAATTTTATCTTTTCCGAGTAAATACATGACCTTAGTACTTTAATAATCATATACATATGTAGAGTCGATTTCGATTAGAAAAGAACATTAAAAGTTTAGTACCAATGAATGACATGTTGTTGCACTTGCATTGTCTAGTTTGTTTTCCAAGTGGATTCTCCGATATGTCACTTGATAATATGGTATGGGTCCATTAAATCCCATTTTTTTGACTCTAATTGAAAGGATATATATCAAGTGGTGGACCGTTAATATAGTACTACTTCACGTTCACGGAAGGGCAGAGATCTCAAAGAAGCAAACAAATAAAAAAATAAATTTATTTAACAACATTTATATCTATCTTTTATATATGATAGTTGCGGCGGATTTTTTTTCCTAAAAAGCGACCTTTTCTTAAATAAGTCGGTATTTAGATGGCAAATGTATAGAAGCAACAAAAGTATTTGAGATTTTTAATAGTTGTTTAATTAGTAACTTGTTTATTGTCAAATGTCAACTCATGAATTAGTAACTTACCAGTATTTTAAACATATCATTGATGAACTTTTTAATGGTCAACGTTATCGGTAGATAAGCATTCAACTTAAAACATCATTTTTCTTTTTTTCATTCCCTCAAAGATCACGTTGAGTGAAATATTAATAATTAACGAACTAGTATAAATTGTGTTTTTGTCAACTCATTAATTAGTACTCTTTCGATTTCACAAAGAATATCATTTTAACACATTTCACACATATTAAAAAACTATTAAAAGTTTTATATTACCATTTATTAATACACTAAACAGTTTTTTTTTTTAATTGATAAACTAAACCAATAAGGTTAAAACTGAATTTTAGTTCAAAATTATGCATTGAAAACATAAAACGACACTTTATAAAATAAAAATAAAACCTTAAAACGATATTTTTTTTGTAAAAGGGAGGAAATAGTAACTAATCAGTATTTTAAAGATATAATCGATGCAATATTTTTCTTGGTCAACATAGTATTGGTGAATAAGCATTCAAATTAGTATAACATTTTTCTTTTTTCATTCCCTCAAGGATCACGTTGAGTAAAATTTATCTGTTTTATTACCCAACAAAAGAAAAAATAGAGGTGGAGGTGGTGAAGGCACGTCGATAGTGCAAATCTTGTAGCAAAAACTTAAGTGAGTTCGGACAACTGGAGTCTTTGGTTCTCTGTTGGAGAACGTGGACCAACACTTTCGTGACACGTAAGCTTCCAAAGTAGACCCCACCAAAGATCTAGTTCTTTAGAGGTGCGCAAGTGATGATAAGTGATGAAACCTCTCTCTCAACCTTCTTTGGGGGCAACTAACGATGTCGCTACTTGCTTTGCTTCCAATTTTTATTCGGTTCGGTGTTATTTTGTAAGAATCCCATGCTTCGCGTGCATACAGTGTACCGATGCACCCTCGTCACCGTCAATAATTGACAATGTTCAAACGTTAATTAGTTGGACCGTGATTCAATGCATAATGTTTGGAGCATTTAGTCGGCACATAGTCATATATAAACAATTTTAAGTCAATAATGTGTTTGTGTTTATTTATTTACATTTGAGTGTAGTTTAGACTTGAGAATATCCATAGTCTAAACTCTAAATAAACGGTAAACATTAGAATTGAGAATATCCACCGTGAAACAATTGGTGTCAAATCAGTCATTTTTCTTGTTATTCTCCTATCGATTATATTTCATTTTCATTTTACCTCGAGTTTTCAAGCTCTTTATCACTACTGGTTTGACACCAATTACTTCATAGCTACAGTGTCAACATAAGTACTGATTGTCTTTGATTCTATGTTTTTTTTTTTGGTCACAGAATCAATCTTTTAGGTCGAACAATGTGTTAACACATCTTGTAACACCAAATCATTTTCATTTTCAATGAAATATTTATATTCATAGCATAAACAAAAAAAATAGAAAAATAATTCTGTTTTCATGGTTCTTTTTGAATAGAGAAGAGGAACATTTTTGTTGCTAAGCCATATTATAGTCTAGTAGTTTTTATATAAGAAGTTTTTGTTAACAATTCATGTTTTCAAATTTAATTGTGGAATTTGTTCAGTAAATGATAAAATTTCGAAAAATGCATAATTGTGCTATATTTTATTACTCTTATTGCACAACCATTTGTATGTTATATTAAGGATTCAAATATTATGAGAATGAGATGATAATTGTTAGAGAAAAATCGATGAGATGGAGATTGGAAAGATGATTCATTGCTTAATGAGAATGATTAAAATTGAAACACTTTAATTAGATAATAGTTTCAAAAGAATGGAAAATTGGAAGCTTTACAATAATGGACTATGAAAATTATCCACATCCGAATAATAGATTATCAGCCTCATGTTTATGTGACAAATTGTGCAGAGTTGGTTTCGATGGTGCAATCCCTTGATGAGTGGCTCCAATATTCTTGATAAGATTGGTTTGCTCCGAGGTAATTTTCTATTATCTCCCATTTCTTCAAAACATCTAAACAATTATATTGATTTTTAAATCGAGTTTACGAGAAAATACAGAGTTAATAAAATAAAATGTTTACAAATATCAACAATAGTAGAAAGCGATGTAACTAAAGAAGCAAATAAAGTACCGGCTGTCTATAAACAATCGACCCTAAAATGATTAATTGATATATAATCTAATATGAAGCAGTTAATAGTTCAATATATATAATATGTCTGGCGCTTATATTATCAAACTGCTTTCACTTCTCAGGCAAAATCTTCATACAAGCTCGCATGTTTGATCAATAAAAAAATCGTCATGCAATAACGTATAGTGCTATGACACCATAACTATATCTAAATTGTTTATGTATATCAACTATAAATGATTTGTCATTTTGCAGTTTTTTAAGCTAAAATATAGAAAAACTGTATGTGTATGATTGGCTATTACGTATTTTAGTATCACGATTTCAAGAATAGTACTTGATTGGTAGATTACCACCGAATATTCCATGTCTGATCGTGTAATTAACTCGAGTCAACAGAAAGAAAACCATAACGCACAACCGAACAACAAAAGTCAACAAAACAAACGTCCGAAAATCGATCGACACGTTTTGTTAGTTTGCCTCAGCAAAATATCCGAAACCGAAAAATTGAACCGAAACCAAATCAAACCGAATTAGAAAATATTAAACCGAATCAAATAGTTATAAATATCCGAATGATTGCTTTCGTAAGATATTTCGAGTATCTGAATCGAACCGAAACTTGAAATATACAAAATACAATTATATATCTAAAAATATTATGTATCTTTAGTTTTGAAATAGCCAAACTATTAAAAAATACAATTATAAACCGAATATATTAGTTATGTTTAGACCAAAATATTAGAAATATTCGAAAATATTTAGTTATATTTGTCAAAATTAAATAATTTTTACAAACTTTAACCAAAATTTATTTAAACTAAACAATTTTTTTAGTTTTTTCAAGAATTGTGATAAATTTCGGATACCTGAAATCTGATCCGAATCGAATCCGATCCGAATAAAGAAATACCCAAATAGATTTTAAATTTCTAAAATTTGGATACATAAAACCTGAAATAACCGATCTGAAACCCAATCGGATACACGAAAGCCGAAACCTAGTTTGCCATTCGCACGATTCGTCGGCGAGAGATCTCATCACTTGTGTCGGCCCTAACCTAATGGCCTTAGAACAACCGTCTTCTTTGTTGGAAAGTTGAAAAAGAACTTACAAATTGCGTAAAAACGAGAGCCGTTGACTTATCCTTTTTGGGGTAACGAATAAACGGACCTGATCAAACCGCAACTTGTTTCTTTTTGTTGATAAGGATTATAAATGGAAAGTAATCGTTTTCTTACAAAACCATCCAAGTGTCGGTATTGACGTCATCAAACCGTTCTTCTAAATCATCCATTTGTCTCTAATTAAACTTATAATTAAACTCAAATAGTTTTTATTTTACCACTGTTCTGAATTTTCCCCAGGTGGGAAACTTTTTTTTTTTTTTTTTAAATGGCTTCACGATTTCAAAATTCAGAAAGACAAGTAGAAAGGAAAATGTCCACGTCAGAAATTAAAAAAAAAAATCCAACTTTATTTCTCGTTCACATTTGACAGTTCGACACACGTATAAATACCGTCGTGTGTCATTGAGAATTCACACATCAGTTATAAAAAAAAAAAAAAAAATTAAGCACACATGGAGAAACAGAGCATCACAAACACTTCTTCTTCATCATCTTCATCTTCTTGGATTCGAGGTGCTTGTATTGGAAGAGGATGTTTTGGAACAGTAAGCAAAGCCGTGAGTAAAACCGACGGTGGAGTTTTCGCCGTGAAGTCAGTTGATCTCGCCACGTGTCTTCCGGCGCAATCCGATTCGCTGGAGAACGAGATCGAAATCCTCCGCTCTCTCAAGACTCATCCACACATCGTGAGATTCCTCGGTGATGACGTGTCCAGAGAAGGAACGGCGTCGTTTCGGAATCTCCACTTGGAGTATTTGCCGGAAGGTGACGTGGCTAACGGTGGCATCATCGTGGATGAAACTCTGCTCCGTCGTTACGTTTGGTGTCTCGTCTCCGCTCTCCGTCACGTTCACACTAACGGAATCGTTCACTGCGACGTTAAAACGAAGAACGTCCTCGTCGTTAACGGTGGAGGAAGCTACGTTAAGCTGGCGGATTTCGGATCGGCGATGGAGTTTGAAAAACCGACGGTTGGGATTGCGCCACGTGGAAGCCCGCTTTGGATGGCTCCGGAGGTGATAAGGAGAGAGTATCAAGGACCGGAGAGCGACGTGTGGTCTCTCGGCTGTACGGTCATCGAGATGCTCGCCGGAAAACCAGCTTGGGAAGACCAAGGTTTCGATTCGCTGAGTCGAATCGGGTTTTCCAACGAGTTGCCTTTTATTCCGGCGGGAATTTCGGAGCTCGGCCGCGATTTCTTGGACAAATGCTTGAAACGAGATCGGAGTCAGAGATGGAGTTGCGATCAGCTTTTGGAGCATCCGTTTCTATGTCAAGATCATCACTCGTTTTTCACCGAGTCGTCTCCGCGTTGTGTATTGGACTGGGTCAACTCGGAGTTTGAAGAAGAAGAAGAAGAGGAGAGCGATGGGTCGAGAGTTGAATCTATGGTTTCGGCGATGGCAAGGATTAGTAAATTAGCGACGACAGGAGGGGCAATTTGGGAATCAAATGGTTGGATTGAAGTTAGAGTCGATGCTACCGAAGAATTAAGGACAAAATGGGAATATTCGGTTTCAGCAAGGGTAGAATCGGAATTAGAGTCTACCGATGATTCCGTTGCACCGTCGGAAAATGAAGAGTCGGCGTTGGCGGCGACGTCGACGTCGGTGATGACGTGTGAAATATTGTTGTTCTTGGTGTTGTTATTGGTGGTAGAGAATATTCAGATATATGCCACGTTTTACACCAGTATTATTATTATTATACGTATTCTATATTGTTGTTATCATCATCATCAAATTAATAATAAGAAGAAGAAATTGACAAGAAAAAAAAATCGATCTTTCATTCTCAGCCTTAACTTTTTGTTTGGTATTTGCATGTGATTCGGACGGATCTATTTCGCGAAAACTCTTTTTACGTGGTGTAAATGAGTGTCCTAACTCTCAACTGTTGCCTTCTTTTGTGGATAACTCTCTCATTTACAATTACACACCCAACTTTGGTTTGGTAGCGTCTTGACCAAATATCTTTCTTTATAATATATTGAAGGTCGTTATAGAGAGGAACTAAAACCATATAATTAAGCTTAATAAAGTAAGTGATTAAGGGTCAATACGAAATTATCAACCTTCGGTTTTCTTGGTCGGTGTAGATAAAATTGTTAGGTCAAATAGTCGACCCTTGTTACAAACTTTGATCAATGATAAAAACAAAAAGCAGACAATAAATTAGGAAATGAGGAGGAGAAAATGGAAGATGACGATGAATTAGTGGGCAATGTTGGCTTACCACAACTCCACAAGTTTTTTTTTTTTCAATTTGGAGAAAGGTATCAAACAAAACATAAATAATACGCTAAATTAAAAGAACATTCTCCTCCACTCTCGTCATCGCTTATCTCTTCTTCAAAACTTTTTCTTTATTTTTCTTACAACACTTTCTTCACCTTTTTAATGGATAATTACACTTAAATTTATAATACTATGATTTTTGTACTCATATATTAGGCCATCCCCAATGGAATATTAAACCAACGCCAAATTTAGTGTGATACTATTCACAACATCAAACAATATTCATTTATTTTATTAATAAAATAATTAATTAAATAAATATAAAATCAAATAATAAAGAAAAAAATAATTTAATAATATGATAGTAGGGAATATTATTTTTGATATGGTATTTGGTATTGTGGTTGGAGGGAAAAATAATTTGGTGCTAAAATTACACCAAATATAGTGTAATTTATGGTATTATGGTTGGAAATGCGAGAAAAGACCACATGACTGGTCATAGACTCTAAAAAGGGGAGGATCGAAGCAAGTAAGTGTTGATCCGTAAATCACACAAAAGGGGTAAAACAATACTTTAATCGGAATCTCGTTTATTGATCAAGAATCGGCGTTACAACAGAGTTTAGTAAGATTGCAAAGATGGAGAACTTGAGATCGGTAAGTAGTTCTCTTGAATTCTCTCTGGTCTATGCGGAAGTTGTGGATGTCCTCAATGAATGAGCCTCCTCCTCTATTTATAATGTCTTGAGGCGGTTTCAAAGGAGAAGATTTCCTTTTTCCTTGTTCGTTTAGGAGAAGGAAATCTTCCGGTTTTCTCTCCGAGATAAGGATAAGTTCATGATCTTGAAGATTCAATCGAAGAGAATATTCCCTTTTCCGAGATCGGCGGGAAAAGGGAAATATTCTGGCTTTCGTCTGTTGTAACGGACTGGGCTCGTGCTGGGCCTAGATCGGTAACCGAGATGGGCTTTTTAAAGAGATTCCGAGCTCGGCCCAATGTTTTCAGGACGACTTGTCCTTGGTCCGAACCATCGTAAACCGGTCTTGATCGAACCGATCTCGGTTCGAACCGAGTTAAACCAGGGGGTGCTAATCCCCCCTCTAACAATTGGTCCCCCCCTCAGTTCGGCGAGAGAGTTTATGAGTTCGGCGAATTTTGAGGAATATTCTTTAGCTCGGTTAGAATCGAGATCGGTACGGTCTGATCAAATTCCATTTCGAGTTCGGCGAATTCGGGATGCTCACGGTTGAGTCGATTCACGAACTTTCGAGTTCGGTAGATTGATTCGTGATTGTTCGCAAGTTCGGAAGATTTGATTCGTGGATATCGGTATCGATCCTGAACGTTCGAGTTCGACAGATTTTTCTCGAAAAGAGGGTGGCGTTTCATCTTCTTTAGTCGTGGAAATCGAAGAGTCTCGTGTCGATTCATCTTCTTCAGCTGTGGAACTCGAAGAGTCGCATGTCGATTTGTCTTCTTCGTTTCGCGGATTTCGAGGAATCATCATTACTCTTTTCTCTATAAATATTGGGAGAACCTCAACTCTCCCTTCACTTCTGCTTTACTTCCGAAAGAAAAAGGTAATTTCTCTCTCTAAACGCTCTCCCTTCTCTCTAGAATTTATTTTTCTTTCCGTTCTCCGATTGTTTCTCCGCCGTGTTTCCTCCGATCTGTTTGAAGATCTTCAAACTTTTCGGGCGATCTTCAACTGTTCTTCGTTAGTATTCAAGTTGTTCTTCATCAGTTCTTTCTTTCGATCGAGATGACTTCTGAATGTGACTCTATTTCTGTTGGGGACCGATCTCCGAATCAAGACTTCCCAGACCTCAGACGTTTCATGGACGATTCTGTTTCGAGTTCGGATATGCAAGAACTATTCTCGTCAATCCCCCCTCTAACAGTAAGTTGGTTAAGCCAAGTTGAAAGGCGATCCATGGTCGGTTATGTTGTTGTAATGAGTTTAGAAAGGAAGATGAAGGAAGAATATGGTTCTTCCGAAAAAGGGTTTGAAGGCTTCCATGAGGGTAGCTAGATCGGATAAAGGAACGTCCGATCCGGTTTTCCAAGTAAAAAAGTATTGACTATATATGGATTATGTTGTTATTGGTTTGTGATGAAGAAGAAGGACAAAATATCAAACTAATTTTCTATTTCTCTATAACTCTCAACTTGATTTACAATTGATATATAAGATATTAAAATGAAGCGTTAAATACTTAAGACTCAAGAACCATAGGAGATAACCAAACTATACGATATGACTAAACCGAAGTAAACCAAACTATACATTCTCCAATACGCTTTCTGAGCTAAAAGTGGATGACCTTTACTCTTTGGCAATCCTTTTCGTTTTGTGAAATGAATGAATATTTATAGGATTTATCTAACTTGGATTCGTACACTAGGTGATCGATTCGAGGCGCATTAGCTATAGAAGAGTAGGCGACCGACTGCAATATGCTTTTGACTGCGAGGATGTGTCACATATTACAACTCTTTATGCAGTCGCATTTAATACTCAATGGTGTTTCGTGAGCTCCACGTAGATATAATTCGCACAATGGAAACGCATGGTGATCAAATAAGGGTCCAAGAGCTACGCCTTTTTTTTTTTTGGTATACTTGTATATCCTATATCTATATGAAACACCCCGATCCTGCTTTCCTGAAAGAACCAAACGAATCGACCATACCTCTCTTAATTCCACCTCTTTATTCCTTTAAAGACATGCCTCCTTTAACTCCGTCTCTTTATTCCCTTAAAGACAACATGTTAATTCACTTAACTTATAACACAAGTAACCTCATTTTTGAATAATATCCATTTATTTAATTTCAACCAAAATCTTACAAAACCAAATCGTAACTCTTATGAAGCAAATAACGAAATATAGTCTTTAAACAAAATAATGAAAACAACGAAAAAAAACCAAAGAAAAACACCATAATTTCCAAATCGCGCAACACACCAGGATCACTCTTCCAGTTCTTCGAATTGATCATCAAAATCATTTGCAAAAGAGAGAGAAAGAGAGAGGTGAGTAATTGGGATTACTCAGCGAGAACTAAACATATAACTCATCCACCACACCCGCTCATATTCAACCAACATGTCAAGAAAAAATACAACCAAGCAATAACACATCACACCCTAGTAGCGCCCACACAACTACACAAACATGGGAATCACCACTTCTCATTTCTCGAGCCCACGGCTCCACCACACATGTGTCACACAAACATTCTTGAGGTTCGCCATAACCTCCCAACGTTGAGAACCGACTTGCACTCCAAGTCCACCCCAACAACCAATCCGTACCACAAGTGTCCCTTTGCCATGTGACGGTCGCCTAATAGCGCTTTCACACCATCTATCTACTTGACACGCACTAATCACACAACATGGTTATCAAAGAAGTATGCAGGTTCTTCCACTAATGAATTCCTAATCCATATTCGATCATAAGATGTAGATCTAACAATATGTAACACACAAACGTGTCCGTACTTTATAACACACGACATACATGAGTATACCTCAACATAGCAAAAGAAAACAAGAGAACATAGAGAAAAGCCTATATCTAATCCTCACTTTAGAGATCTCGGTGTTGGGGTTCTAGAAGAGAGAGACACGGATCAGATTTGCACTAACGACAACTAGAAGCACCTGAATCAAGAGGACGGCGGCTCGATACAACCTCGCGGCAGCTCCGGAGATCGGTGGCTCGGCGGCGGGCGGAGGCTGGTTGCTCTGGTCGTCGGCTGCTGCTAGGGTTTCCTGGTTGCAAAAGAGCCTCCCCTCTTCTAATGATCTACTTATATAGAGAATTAAGCTAGGGTTTTCCAAGGTTTTTCCTAGTTGGGCCTCGGTTTGATGGGTTTTTGGGCTTTGGACATTTCTTCTGAATTATGGATGTTACAACTCTACCCTCCTTGTAAGGAATTCATCCCCGAATTCAACTCCACGCCTCCAATTCCACTCTTGTCCTTAAAGAGTTCGGGGTAGCCGTCCTTCATTTGTTGCTCGAGCTCCCAAGTCTCTTCTCGTATACTGTCTCTTTCCCAGCAGACCTTGAACGACTTGGTTTTCTTACCATGGATTTCCATTTCTTGGTATTCTAACACTTTCACTGGCTTACTCCGAACTGACAAATTCCTTCCCAAGTCACTTGGCGGTTGAGGAAAAATGAGCTCATGCGCCCTTACTACATTCCTCAGTAACGACATATGAAACACATCATGGAAATCTGACAACTCCTGAGGTAGCTCCAATCGATAAGGCACTTCTCCGATTTGTTTGATTATAGAGTACGGTCCCATGTACCTCAGTTTAAGCTTCTTCAACTTCCAGTGTCTATCATTACCTCTGAACGCTCTCAATTTCAAATACACCTCATCCCCTACTGCAAATGTCAAATCTGTCCAACGCTGATATGCATAACTCTTTGACGATCATGGGCTTCCTTTAGCGTTGCCTTAAGCAGTCCCACTTGTTCAGACGCTTCCTTAACCAACTCTGGCTCTAGATCTCTCATTTCTCCCACCTCAGTCCAACAAAGTGGTGTACGTCATGACCTTCCATACAAAGCCTCATATGGAGCTATCCTGATACTAGAGTGATAGCTATTGTTGTACGCGAACTCTGCTAAGGGTAGGTATTGTCCCCAATTCCCTTCCCAGTCAAAAACGCATGCTCTCAACATATCTTCCATGGTTCGATCGTTCTTTCCGATTGACCGTACGTCTGTTTGGGGATGGTATGATGTACTCAAGTGCACCTTTGTTCCCAATGCTTTCTGAAATGCTCGCCAGAAGGTAGCTGTAAATTTCATATCTCTATCAGAAACAATACTTACCGGAACTCCATGCAATCTCACAATCAGATCCTAGTATTTATGCGCCAACTGTTCTGCTACATCCATATTTTTTAATTGGCAAAAAGTGTGCTGGCTTAGTAAGTCGATCGACGATTACCCAAATCGTGTTCTTCTTACTGGTGGTTATTGGCAAGCCCGTTACAAAGTCCATGGTCACCCAAACTCTTGTTTTCTTCTCTTTCACCGCAAAAATCTCACCTTGCAAAGCCCATTGCGGATCTATCCTTCCTTAAGGACCCAATAGGCACCTTCCTTCACCCGTTTTCTGATCACTCTCTGATTCACCACTATGTGGTCTTCTTTTATACGTTTTCCGACTTGGGCGTCGGAGAGCCATCGGAAAACACATTTCCATTATGTTTTCCAAGCCTTCATGTCTCTACTTGTTTTGTAGGAGACTTGCCCCCGAGATGACGAAAAATCCCTTAAACAAAAGTTACTTACTGCATGTGCTCCACCAAATTCTTATTTCAAAGTATATATTTATTTCATTGGGAATTTCGTTCTTAAATTTGGATATTATATATTTTCACGTGTGATTTTTTTTTTTACAGCATTTAATTTTATTTTGTATTTTTCGGTTTTAGTTTTATTTTTAACTGATTATAAAATATTAAATTATACTCGCATATGCGGGTTCTAATCTAGTATATATATAAATACTAAAGCTAATATACAAAATTTTTGGGAATTTTTTTTATTACATAAGCATATATATGCGTCATATAATGAGAGAGATACAACAAAAGAAGTGAATTTGACGATGCTTTCTGAGGACAAGCTTTACTCGCAAATGAATCATTATATCCATTATTTTTCTTCTCTGAATTCCATTTTGCTCTGATGCGAATTGTGTGTGTAAGTAGCATCTCTTGGTTGAACCTTCGAATTGCACACCGCATGACAAAACCCGATGATTCCGGCAATAGTCTTGAAACTTTGACAATCAGATACCAACGCTTCTGTATTATAATCATTTTAAGTGATTTTGACTTAAATTTCCTCCCATTTGACATCAAAATTTCTACATCTTGCCTTTGATCTACCCCAAGAGTACCTCGTCTAACGAAAGCATCATTAAAACTCCCATGTAGCAAATTCTGACACAGTAAATAAGATGGTGTTTGAAATAGACTGGATCAAATGATTAAAAATAACAATTGGTCGAAATTGATTGAACAATTATAATTCCTTGGGGGGGGGGGGGTTTCATGTTTTAAAACGAGAAGCCGATGTCGAATTAAGTATTCCATCGGAAACCATCGACAACATAAAGAAACCGGTGATAATTACCACTAGAATAACCCTCCCTAATTGAGAGACAAAATGATTGATGAATCGAGAACTGTCATAAGACAAACCTAGATTAGATATAACCACTATTGCATTCTCATCCAATAGATTTATGGAATGGTAAGCAAACCCATTTTCACCACAACGTGATTTGGGCGCTGCCAAAATAAATTATAATTGAGGGAATGAATGAACAACAACACATCCTATTTGATGCATTGTAACTATGACAATCTGAATGATGAAAACTCCAATTTCGTTCAAAGAAAAGATGTTTGATAATGATTTTTCAGGAAAAAATTGGGATAGAATAACATAAGATGAACAATAACAAAGGAAAACCAAAACAAACAGAAGCATAGGAAAAGGAATCAGAGGCTAAAACCACCAATTGAATGAAAACACACAAAACGAAATCCAATCTCAGAGAGAAGAAACTGTTTTGCGAAGACACCGTTTCGTGGTCATAGTGGATCCTCCCATCTAACACATGCATTCTGGAAACTACTTATGGACCCTATTGTGCCTGTTTATATCTCATATTAGTTATAGACTCCCTTTACACCTATTAGTTGTTGGATATTTGACTCCAACAAGATTGCATTATGCATAAAACATCGAGAAGACTAACACAAACTATTATGCTACATGATCAACACATTCATCATGCGTCAAAATCGGTGAAAGATTCAGGTACTCAAGTTTAAAATAGAGTATATATCATGGAGATCTCAGTCTTAAAAGGAAAAAAAAAAACTCGTTAGGAAAGATAAAATGTCCAAATATTTCGAATCAATTCTAAGAAAACCACATCCACATTCCCTCAAAAAGACCACCAAACCGGACTGAGAAGAGATTTTAAAAAAAAAACAGTGTTTAATTCAATTCCTTAAAGAAGAGCAGAAATAGCGAAACATCAAAAACCTACGGCTCCACAACAGTAACCTGTTGCCACTCTCCATCAACCGCCTCTTTCCACACCGTCACGTTGTTGTTCCCATCAGACACAGCCAACAAGTTACCGGTCAATGACCACGAGACTCGCCACACCGGAGTCATAAAGTCTTTCAGAACCTTACCTTCCCATTGCTCACCTTCTTTTCCCACTGTCCATATGATCACTTTCCCATCTTGTGAACCACTAGCTATGGTGGACTTAGGGAGACCCAAGTTCGGTGCCCATGCCACATCACGGACCCAATCAGTGTGTTTTTGAAGAGCCGGAAAGCAATCCATCTTCCACGACCCGTTTGACAGCTTCCACACTTTCACGGTGTTATCACACCCACCAGAAGCTAGCTTGTAAACCGGATCGAGCGACCCAGAGCTGACAAGAGCACCAGGCGCAGTGGCTGGTGCCCATGAGACTGAAGTCACTCCAACCGGATGCGCTTGGTCAATCCTTGTTGTGTCCCAGCCACCGTCAGCTCGACCTGTGAAAACCGAAATGTTTCCATCGGATGACCCGCAAGCCAAGGATAGTCCAAGTTCATGAGGAGCCCAAGCAATGGAGTTGACTGAAGATTTGTGGTCTGTGAAGACATGAGCTTGGGTCCATTGGTTTTGGTTGCCTTCTTTCCAGAGTATGACTTGACCATCATAGGAGCAAGAAGCAAGGAATGATCCAAACTTTGGGTGGGCCCACGCGACCTCCCAGACAGGACCACGGTGGCCGGTTAATGTAGCTAGGTGCTGTGATCCACCGTTGTTGCTGACGCCGGTTATCTTGATGGTGCAGTCAGATGAGGCAGTTGCTACTCGCTTTCCGTAGTAATCCATTTGCACATCATGGACAGTGTCCTCATGACCCGTTTCAATCTTCTGTCCTGGCATGTTTCCGGAATGACTTTTCCTGCTACATAAAGTAAGAATGTAAAATTGTTGAATAAGACCACCCGTGTGGAATAACACACACAGAAAAATAGCCTGTAAAACAGAGTTCATGGAATAAACAATATGGAGAAGCAGAGATCACAAAATCTCTTACTTCAAATACCTGAAACAATGTAAATGCTCATATGCTATATGTCAAACCATATTGGAGGCATATAGTGTTCTGCATTATACATACGTATGGGATACAATCCACACCAGAAGCAAGATAAATCAAACACTTTCAAAAACAAACGCATCTGCCCCAGGAAATATCTATAAACCAAGTGTTTATCCGCTTGTTCCATACGAACGATAAGATATAAACTAACATACACTACGCAATGCAAGTTGACAAGGAACACAAAAAACGAATTTGTTGATCCATAGGGCACCTTCACATGTTTTCCAATGGCTTTCAATATCAGTGAAGTATGATAACATCTTTCTTATTTTCACTTTTCTGGTTCAGATTATATACATGTAAGCACATTATACATAAAAATCAAGAAAGATCTAATATGATTATAAATAGCACGAAGTTAAAGTCGAGACCGATAACAATGTAACAGTCAATTCTCAGAGAACAATCTTAACCTCAACCAACAATTACGAATCAGCATCGCAGTGCCGAATTACACACAATATCAGAGAAGAGATTGAAAACGAATCCGAGTAGTAAATCCCAAGATCGAAACTCGAGTTGCAGATTTGAACGCAGGAGAATTTTCCAATCGGATCGATTCAAACACAAAAATCGAAGCTAAGATATCGTATCCGAAGCAAAATCCGCAAATCGACATAACTGGATCCAAAATTTGAGAGCTAATTGTAGAAATGCGATTCAATTAGACGGATCACGAGGTCAGAGTCACAGCACAAAACAGATCAAACGAAGATCGATCACGCTGAAAAACCAATCACAATATCGAACAGAACCCTAGCTTAGATTTACCGAGACAGCAAAGAGAACGGAGAGATTGAAGAACGCAATGCGCAGAAACAAATCAGGGAAGAGATAGCGTACCTGAAGGCAAAGTCGATCGACTGAGAGACGCCGGAATGTGAGTTGAAGAAGAATATCGACGGAGAAGAAAACGCTAGGGGAAAGAAATTGGGAGTTTTTTTTGTTTCTAGAGTTTCTGAGTGTTGATTAAAAAACAAAAAATAGATCTGGTTTTTCTCAATACAAAACACAGTTATCTAAACCGTAGTCCAGAGTCTAAACCGGTTGGGTCAAATAGAAAACCGGAGGGAGATGAGAAGTTTACTTTTTACTTTGTAAGGGGAAACGGCTAATTCTCCAATGAACTAAACAATTGCTATTTATTCATACATGATATATGACCCCAATACCATAAACTATATGAATTACATAAAATTTTGAATTCCACCAAAATCGTTGATGATGGTAGTTGCACCGTCAGTGGTTGCTGATTAAGATATCACGTGAAACTTCAAAACGACTTCATTTTGTATACATCATTCCTCTTTTTCAACCAAAAATATTTGGTTAGTATGGGACTGTATAATCACAATACTCACAATTCGACTTGGTATCTTTCTTTCTAACTAGACGGTTAGCCGCGCTTCGCGCGGCATTTTATATCATTATTTTTATGTAGTTATTAAATAGGTGAGACGCGCATAAAAAAAAACTCAATCTTTTTAGTGTTATCGGCGTCAAGTCATATCCACCGAAATATCTTACACTTTGACATCTAATGTTCATAACTAAGTACAACAAAAACGAATCACCAAATTCGGTCTACATATCTATATCTGTCAAATTCTTTGAAAATCCCTATTTTTCATACAATGAAAAAGTAGAATGAAGTTCTAAGGGTTCAAAATCCACGTTAGAGAATGTTTTATATACTTCACTACTCTCAAACATGGATCAAATGTCTATTCATTTGACATTAATCTCAATCCGGAAATATCTGACGTGTTTCCGCGATGCACTCATAATCTCTCTCTCTCTCTCTCACCAACACTGCAAATTGAACCATATACCATATTTTGATCTGATTTAAATATAATATTCACTATCTTTCTCATATTTTACCTTTTTTGAATTTTGATATCTCTTTTCTGACTTGATCATTAGAGAATTTTCGTAAGGACCTCAACCATTTATCCTGTCAATGGTTGGCTTGAAAATATTATCATTTTGGGATACCACAGTTCGACTATCATGACATGCATTATTGCATACCCATCAAAGATTCTGAGTTGTCATGAGTTTCTGTAAACTCATGCGAGTATTTTTTTTATTGAATGAATCTTTGTTTCTATTCTCGAACACTAATTACTAACCATAAAAATGATTTATTTTATTTTTCTCCTATAACTCACTTAAAAATCAACTAACATATCCCGAAAATTTGTCATAAAAACGATTAATTAGTGATTATATATATATAGANTTTCTATTCTCGAACACTAATTACTAACCATAAAAATGATTTGTTTTATTTTTCTCCTATAACTCACTTAAAATCAACTAACAGATCCCGAAAATTTGTCATAAAAAAGGATTAATTAGTGATTATATATATATAGATTATAAATGTGTTAAGAAATTGATTTAAAACTCTTATACATTTCATTTGGAATTAATCCTTAATGATTGTTTGACGTCACAACATTTGTTTGATTTTATTTAGAAAAAATCTAATCCATAATTTATAAGCACTAAATTCTATAGTTTTTCTAAACTATATAAATAAACTGATAAACTAAATTATTAAATTGAAATTTTTTAGATTAATTCTATATAATATATCTTTTATTAAGTAAATGTCTTTTCAAATTCTAGGGAAAACAATTATATTAATGGATGGTAATTATTATGAGAATTGAAGTATATTTACATCACATGATATATATATTTTGCATTTACAAAACTTTTATTTTCTTCTCCTCTTGTAGTTACATTTTTATTTTTGTTAAAAATAATATCACAAAACACAACGATCTTAAATTTTCAAACTTAATTTATATTTTCGTGTAAATACTTTTAATCTGTTTCTTAATTTTTTTTGTTCTTATTCTCTTTTTCATAGTTATGTATAATTGCAACTATTGTTTTAAGTATACCTTAATTTTATTTATTAGTCTTTTTATTAGATGTAAAACTTGCCAACTTATATTTTGCTTCATGAATTTAGTTACAGATTAACTTATTTATTTAATTGTTAAGACTTATTTGATATTTTAGTTTTTTAATAATATCTGCGATACAATTTAATCTAATTAAATATTTATAAAAGTTGAAATATATTAGGATAATCCAGTTTATTAAACCTGTTATTATTTCAATGAACTATATTCATATAAGTTTATAATTTTCTGGTTTAATTTAGAATATGAATAATGCATTTTCAAATTCTTTTCATAATGTTAAAACCAAATTTATAATTAGTATGTGTATGAAATATTTATCAAAAAATTATGTATTAAATTCGCAATTAAAAAATATTAAAAAAAAATATGATGTGGTAATGATGTAGAAAATAAAAAACTAATTTTTTTTTTCAATTTTGAGCAAGAGGCGTAGCTTGAAGGAATTTTTTTTGTGTTCTTTATTTTTTTATTAGTTTTTTATCATGCTAAATTGTGTGGTGACTGCTGAGGTGGCAGATGATGTGTCTTCACCAAAAGAGAGAAAAGCTTTCTTTATATATATAGATCTCTCAAACTATGAAGAACTCTAATTTCAGTTTTCCCCCAAATCAAAGGATGATGTCATTTTGGCTTATATTAATGCGTAACATAAATACCAAAACAACGTCGCTTTGGTCCGATTTATTAAAAAAAAAATAAACAAACTAGAGACCAAAAATAAAGTAGTTTTGAATGTCTCAGTTCCACGTATTGTCTTAGTCAACAACCGCTAACGATGCAACTAACGTTATATACGATTTTGGTAGATACGACCACATTTTTTTAGTTCATATAGTAAATTCAAATTTTTATATAGTTCATGTAGTCTCATATTCAGTTTACCAAAATGAAGTCGTCTTAGTTAGCAATCACTAACACTGTAATTATCGTCATATGCGGTTTTGGTAGAATCGACTACATTTCTTTAGTTCATGTAGTAAATTCAAAAATTTTATGTAGTTCATGTAGTTTATGGCATTAGATCATATGTTGCTTGGTTCATAGGGGAATGAACCGTTTTCTCGATTTTGTAATTTCATTTTGAAATTAATGAAATTATTTGTCCTATATAAAAAAAAAAAAATTAGTTTCGAGAATATAAGGGCCTAGGCCCAGTTACCTCTTTCTGTTCTGGGATACAGGCCCAGTAACTTCTATGATTTCATCATTTCTATGATCAAAGCACCGTCTCGTATAAAAATATATCATTTCCTTTCTACAAAATTCTCTCCTTCAATCTCGTACCCACTGTGTATCCAACTACTGAACCAACCCGCAAGCTTGATTCGATTTCATACGATGGCCAGCATTAGCAACGAGCCAGAGCGCGAGCACAGAGACGAGGAAGAGTCCGGAGCCAACGAGGACGAAGACACCGGTGCTCAGGTTGCTCCGATCGTTAGGCTCGAAGAGGTCGCTGTCACCACCGGTGAAGAAGACGAAGATACCATCCTCGATCTGTATGTTTATCGGATCGTTTGATCTAACTGTACTGGATCTGATCGTTTCCGTAGTTCCTCGAGTTCTAGGGTTTAGTTTAGTTTCAATGCGGGGTTTTTGGTTGCGAGATTGTTTGATTGGGGTTTTGTTTTGCGAAATCTGTAGGAAATCGAAGTTGTATCGGTTCGACAAAGATGGGAGTCAGTGGAAAGAAAGAGGTGCTGGTACTGTTAAGTTCTTAAAGCATAAGGCTTCTGGGAAGATTCGTCTTGTGATGAGGCAATCCAAAACTCTGAAGATCTGTGCTAATCATCTCGGTACAACTTTCCATCCCTCTTGATCTCCGTTGGTGTGAATTGTTCCTGGATCTGTATTTGTAATATACTCTTGTCACTCAATTTGATCTTCTTCTTTGGAATTTTCTGCAGTTACATCGGGTATGAATGTTCAGGAACACGCTGGGAATGACAAGTCTTGTGTATGGCACGCTCGTGATTTCTCCGATGGGGAATTGAAGGATGAGTTTTTTTGCATCCGATTTGCGTCAGTAGAGAGTGAGTGTAAATTTCTATTGTGTATTGGATCTTATTGTGTGATTGTTGCTTATAGTAGCACTGATCTCATTGTGGCATCTTTGTAGTAGCTTAATCCTATTCATTAATTCTTGTCAGGAGTCTAGAATGCAGGTGTTGTAGATTTAGTGCTTAGATCACTGGAAGGATCTTGAACTTAGTGATATTGCTATATGACTGCATGTTTTGGATGTTCCTGAAGCTTATATTGTTGGCCGTTTTAGAGCTTTGAATTGGTTTCATTTAGTTTCCCCTGTAGATGTAATATGCCACTCTTACCAATCAGAAATTGGTTGCTTGAATATAACCTTTTAAAGGTGGCAATCAAACTAGAGGTATTCGTGCATCTGTGTAGATTCAGTAGTTACCTGTATATATGGTCAAGTGTATGATCTGCAAAGAGAAAAGCATCCACTGCAATAGTGATAATAACGTTTAGCTTGGGATTGAGCTTTGTGTAGTATTGGAGACTGTTTCTCTGAATTCTTGTTTCATGTGATGTTTTGTTTTGTGTTTCTGAAACGCCTTCTGCTCTGTTGATCCTGTCAAAGTCATTGTAGAGTTGCATAAATAATCAAGTCTTATTTACCCTTATCAGACTGCAAAGCATTTATGCAAAAGTTCAAGGAAGTTTCTGAATCTGAAGAAGAGAAAGAAGAGAGCAAAGACGCCTCTGATACCGCTGGTCTTCTTGAGAAATTAACAGTGGAAGAGAAGGAAACCGAGGAGAAACCAGTGGAGAAGGTAGCATCAGCAGAGGCAGAGAAAGCTGTTGAAGAAAAGAAAACTGAGGAGTCTGTGCCCTCAACTTAAGATGTGCATGCATGGGATACACAAGGCCAAGGTAATTTATATCTTGATGTGTTTTAAATCCATCGAAGACTTGGCTTTTTATTTTATTTTATTGAATTGATACATGGTTTGTCAGTGTCGTTTTCACTTGCCTGAGTCGTGATGAGTCTATATGTTAGTGTCACAGGTGACATTTTCATATGCGAGATTTCGGGGGTTGTTTGGGATTCACTATCTTGAAAAAAGAGATCCCTTTGGTTTTTTTTTTGGAAACAGTGTGTAGTCAGAACAGGCTCTCCATTTTGATTCTACAGAATGTATGCATTGGATTGTGTTTGTGTTTTTTTTTATAAACAAGTCGTCCTAAATCGCATTAGCGTCTTGCAATTCGGTAAAGCCTTGCTTGAATCTAGTTGTACTGAAGAGTCACTCAATATATTGAGATCGGGTTGTGATAGGACTGAGCTATCCGATCAGTTCAGGATGGACAATTGTTACAGGACCGGATCCAAATAACTCTTCCAATCATTATTGTGATCCAGGTCGGACCAATAATGAGCAATTGAATTAAAAAAAAAATGGCATTTCTCAGAATGGTAAAATTGAGCGTATTTCCAAGTAATTTGTCCGTAAAATGGTAAAATTGGAATGAAGCAACAAAGGCTGCCTTAGATTTGGATAAGAAAGACTCTTTCGTAGCTCTCCAAATTTGTAAATGAAGTCTCTCTCTCTCTCTCTCTCTCTCTCTCTCTCTCTCTCTCTCTCTCTCTCTC